>MU228075.1:835207-873635 GCA_018584345.1 Thuja plicata
CTATCTTAAAACTTGATCAAATTTCATTTTGCAAACAAATACAACTTAGAATGCCTTTTTCTAGTGATATTCATTATTCTAATTAATACTCTCAAATTCACTGGATTAACTGTCATTAAGACCAAGGCAGTTTTAGCCATGATTTTGCAAAAGTTTTCTTAGACTCTTTCTCCTACTTATGTCCATTATACAGGCGTCACTCGGTCTGTAACATTTTTTTTAAAAAAAAAATTAGCATTGGTCAAAATTTTGACCAATGCCAAAACCAACTTCTACCAATGGTTGGTCGAATTTTTGACCAACGGACTAAAAAAATCGACGTGGATGCCATGCTTTCAACCAATCTAATGGTCAAATTTTTGACCATTGTATTGGTCGAAAGCATGGCATCCACAGTCCGTTGGTCAAAAATTCGACCAACCATTGGTAGAAGTTGGTTTTGGCATTGGTCGAAATTTCGACCAATGTTTTGGTCAAAATTTTGACCAATGTTTTGGTCGCAATTTCGAAAAATAATAAATACGTCAAAAATTTGACAAAAAAAGAACGACGAAAGGTTTGGTCGTAAATTTGACCAATTACGGTCGAAATTTTGACCAATTGTCGTCGAAATTTGAAGTCAAATTTACTAGTGTGCTTATTTTAATTATGTTGTCAAAATTTACATGACATAGCCTTTTATGCCACAACCATATGTCTTAGTTTCTAGCCATTAAACAAGTGGTGTTAATATCATCAAGATAGAATAGGTTACCTTTTGTCTGTTCACCAGTTCTGATCAACCTTCCTGATTCATTAAAGATCTTTGCCTTTTTGTACTCAAATGCAACTCAGTGACCTATTTTATTCAGCTATGAAACACTCAATAGATTATAGTTAAGTCCTTTTACCTAGTATGCATTTTCACATCTGATCAGATTATTTAACATTATGGTTCCTTTACCTTCAACTGAACAAGGTGAGCCATTACCCATTCTTACTGATCCACCATTATAATACTCAAAAGTTTCAAACTTTTCTTTATCTCTAGTCATGTGGTGAGTGCAGCCACTATCTATAATCCAGACATCATTCTTACTAACCTTAGATATGAGTGTAGTCTCAACATACCTTTCTTCTTCATCTAAATCATCCTTCATGGAAAAAAATACCATCTCAATATCTTCATCAGATTCGATGTTAGTATCTCTAGCTTTTTTCTTTGCCAGGTAACAAGCTTTCTTCCCTTTGTCCTTGTAGTCTTGAGTATCTATTCTGTCAAATTGTCGGGTTCTTTATTAATCTCTGTTATAACCTCTGTCAAACTTCTTTTCATATGATTTGTCACTATTTTTGTCTTCTTTTCTTTTGTTAGGAATCTAGCAGCAAAGTGTCCAATCTCTTTACAGTTAAAATATACCAATGGTAATTTACCTTTGTACCTACCTTTACCTCTCTGCAATCTTCTAGCCATTAGTGCTTCAATCTCATCAAGTTCTTGGTCATCACTATCACTTTCACTATCATTTATCATAGTGTGTTTATGACTTGACTTACTTATTTTCAAAGAAGATTTGAATGCAGACTCAATAAATGGTAAGACATTGTTATCAAATTTATTCATCTCAAATGAAATAAGTTTACCAACCAAAATATATAGAGTGACATTGTTGTTTGCTAATGCTCTCATTTCTTGTATAACAGATACTCTAATAGCATAAGCAGACAGTAAGGTTCTTAGGATTTTACTTACCACTGTTTCTTCTTCAAGTACACCTCCAACTCCTCGGATAGCATTGACTACCTCTTTGATTTTGCAGTTATACTGAGTGATATTTTCTCCTTCTTTCATTCTTAGGTCATCAAATTTTCCTCTTAGACTTTATGACTTAGCTCTTAGTATATTTGCATCTCCTCCATGTACTAGCTTCAATTTGTCCCACATTTACTTTGCAGTGGTGCATGTTTTGACATCTTCAAATTCAGCATCGGAAAGTGAGGAAGCAAGTTATATCATCATAGAATTGTGCTCATGCTTTTCTCTCAATTGATCAAGTGTGTGAGGTCTTGTAGGAAACACATATTCAGTATCCAAGAATTGAGTAACATCATTTCCAATACCTGATAGGTGGAGTCTTATCCTGCTTTTTCATGATGCAAAGTTGTCCTTGTTCAACTTAGGCACATCTTTTTTTCTCATCTTTTAATCTTTTGCTTAGGTCTTTAAACCTTCCTTCTAAGCATACAATCTCTGATACTAGTTGTTAGAATAACTGAGAGGGGGGTGAATCTGTGGCCTCAAAAATTAATCCAATATCAACCCAAAAATAGTGTACCACAATTATAAACCTCTAGTTATCTTCAGTCCTACAAGATGCATGCCTTGAAATAATCTTATCAAATAACGACTGCTCGGAGTTCACTATTAAACCTTATTCTTAAGATTTACCGAATAGAAGTCTAGCCTTTACCAAAATACAGTAAATAACTTAGTGTTTTCTGATCAATCCTATTTTAGTAATTTTTAAAGAAAAAAATTAAAGTAATGAACCATAAACACATTTGACACATGGATATTTAACGTGGAAACCTTGTTAAGGGAAAAAACACTTGGGACCGGTAACCCAAAATTTTCACTCTTCTGAAGTGAGCTCGATGAAGAGCCAACCCTGTTAAAGGTTACAAACACACTGTTAAGTGTGACCTTGTTAGAGGTTTTATCATTAACAATTTATCACTTGAAATCTGAGATTCACTATACTATCTTCATGATAAACCTTATGATACTCCTTGGGATGTATCTCAATATATAAAGGATTTTTAAATCTTGCTTGGTTAAGAGACTTTCTGATCCAATGGTTAAAATGAAATATTATATGATTTGTTCATAAATAAAACTTAGACTTCCAAATGTCCAGATCTATTGTAAGCTCATTATACATTTATGATCAATGTTTCATTTCTTTTCTTTTTCTCCACTTCTTTCTTCTTGATGATGTTGTGCTTCTCTGTTGCTCGGTGTCCACAAAAATCTTTAGCTTTGTTCTTTAGCTTGTTTGATCAGGACTGTATGAAGAATTATTTCTTCACCAGTGTTCTCTTCAATATCTTCTTTTCTATTCACCCCTAATTCATAATGAATTAGCTTGTCTCTCTTATAGACACAATTTCACCGTTTCTAGGTCTTTGTCTTTCTTGTTCTTGATGTGATCTGGAAATCTCACCGTTCTTTCTTTAAAGCTTGCTTTAGTTTTATCCCACAGATTTCTCCTTGACAACTGGAATAAAAAATCTTTAAAACTCTAGCTTATCTCTGGATTTTAAATTGTCGATAAAAAAATGTGATCAACCAGTTAACTCCATATTTAGTTCTTGCCAGCTAAGTATTTTGTAGTTTCTGAACTTCAGTTCTTTTCGGTGTTTAACTCCTTGTTAGCTTCGGTCTTGACTTTAGTTGTCCTCGGGCATCTCTGTCCATCGGGGTTGTTTGTCTTTCAGGAAACATTGTGACTTTCAGTTTTGCTCGGTAATGCTTGCTTAGGTTTCTTGCTCGAGTATCACTATGACTCTTCTCTCAGGGTTCTCTATCCGTCGGGGTGCACTGTCCATCAGTGTTTGTTGTCACTTAGTGTATACTGATATTTTATTCATTACTAATAGCATAACCTTTATCTCTTTGGTTATTTGAAGTCTTTGACACTATGTATATAACCAATCAGATTCTATCAAGTTGACATCAATGACAATACAATACACTAACTAATTTAATGTCTTGCATTAACCTTCTGCAGCTCAGTGATCATCAACATAACATCTTCAAACATTCAATCAGTTATAGTTCATCACTTTATGCTAACATTGAGAAGTGCTCTTTTGGTATGCAGAGTATTCAATACTCAGGGTATATCATTGATACTGAGGGCGTTCATATTGACCCAGAAAAGATTCAAATAATCATAGATTGGTCATCTCCTAAAAATTTCACAAATATTTGTAACTTCTTGGGCTTAGCCAACTTCTCTCGCAGATTTTTTTTTGGTTTCTCACATACATCATGGCCTCTCAATCAATCACTAAGGGGTGGAGCAAAATCAAAATTTTAGTGGACAGAGGAAAATAAAAAAGCATTTGAGGAGTTAAATAAAAGATTATGTTCAGCACCAGTATTGGTCCTCCCAAATCTGCAACAATCATTCGAGATAGAAAGTGATGCATCTGATTATGCTCTTGGTGCAGTACTTATGCAACATAGGCATCTTGTTTCCTATCACAGCGAAACTTTTTCTGATACAGTACCTAGGTACCCCACCTATGACGAGGAGTTGTATGTTATTGTTCAGTCTTGCAAAAAATGGAAACATTATATACTGGGAAAAGAAACTATTATACATACACACCATAAACCTCTTCAATTCTTGCAAACACAAGGGAATTTGCAAAATGATAGACATCAAAGGTGGTCAGCTTATCTACAACAATTTCACCTCAACATTCATCATAAAAAGGAAGCAATAAAAAAGTGGCAGATTGTTTAATTAGGCCTCCAATTGCAGGTTTGAAAATGGTGCTGGATTCGTGTGGTCACCAATCATCCACATGTGAACAACTATATGGTATTGACCCTGATTTTACTAACATCTATAGTAATTTGGTAGAAGGAAAGTGTGTCTCTAATTTTCACTTGCAAGATGGGTTTCTTTTCCATGTTGGTCATATATGTGTACCCACCAAGGAACAAAAGAAAATGATATGGGAAGCTCACTACAACCGTGTTGCAACATATTTTGGTATTGGTAAGACTATTGTTATCCTTCAAAAGTATTTATATAAGCAAAAAATGAAGTAGGATATCATTTCATATATACAAGCTTGTGCAGCCTGTATAATTGAAACCCAACAAACTATAAGTTGGGTCTATACTTACCATTACCTATTCCTGATAAGCCATGGCAGTCCGTTTTAATGGATTTTATGTCTAGGCTTCCAACTACCAGGTGAGGGCATCATTGTGTATATGTTGTGGTAGATAGGTTTTCTAAAATGGCTATCATGGTAGCCTGTAAAAAGATGATCACTACAGAATAGATTGCCAAGTTATTTTTTGAACTTGTTTGGGTTCATGTTGGTTTTCCAAAAAGCATTATTTCTGATAGGGATAGCAGGTTCATCAACAAATTTTGGTCAGCACTATGGGCTAAAATGGACACAAAGTTGACAAATTCCACAACATTCAATCCCCAAATAGATGGGCAAAAAGAAGTGGTGAATTAAATGATCATTCATATCTTACAGATGTATCATTCAAAACATCCTCGCACATGGGATGAAAGCTTACCCTACCTGCAACATAGCTACAACTGTGCACTCCATAGTACTACATAGTATAGTTCATTTGAGGTTTGTCTTGGGTATCAGCTATTGGCACCTATGGATGTAGCACTACCATTTTTGCAATCTGCTAGTCTATTAATGCTGAGAAGGAGGTAGATAAAGCAGAAAAATTCATTGATAACATTAGAAACCTACAACAACAAGTTCATGAGATTTTGGAGTAGATTAATCATAAGTATAAGGAAATGCATGATAAACATATAACTCCTCATCACTTTCAGATTAGTGACAAGGTATGGTTACATCTTCAGAAAGAGTGCCTTCACGGACCAAACATGAAGCTTCATCCTCTTTGTTATGGCCTGTATACTATTGTGAAGCAAGTTGGTGAGAATGCTTTTGAACTTAATTTGCCATCCTTTTGGGATTGCATCCAGTTTTCAATGTGGAATTGTTGAGAGCCTATTTTCCTCCTTTGTTGGACATTTCCCAAGATACTGAACACATTCAAGTTGTAGAATTATCTACTACTATTCCAGTCCAGTGTGACCATATTACTGAAGTCATTTTAAAGACTTTGAGAAATCAGAACATTCCTCTTTATCAGGTGGTTCAAGAAGTTAACTATCCTCATCAAGGAAAGTGGTTAAATAAGAAACAAATTGAAGCACAATTTCCTCATTTTTTTGTAGTAGATTAGTGCAATGGGGCTCACTGCCTCTCAAGAGGAGAGGAATGATCAGGATTGAATTGGGAAATACTAAAATCTAATTTTTTTAGTATTTTCTATGTCTCAGTAAAATGCATTTTGAAGGTCTTCAAGGCATTTTTGGGTCTATCTCTACCAAGCCTTAGTCTGACCTCTGAATTTTGGCTTTAAAATTTTTGATTATCTTTCCAACGAAGTAAATGGTTCACAAATCAGGCCTAGGACTAGAAAGTTATGCCTTCTCCAAGTAGGCCTAAATTTTTATATAGTTTTTTGAAATTTTTGGTAGTTTTAATAAGTTTATTTGTAATAAACATTATGAGGACTCTTCATTTTGTTTCCAAAGTAATTCTAGTGACCCTTGGGATCCATCATATTTTTATAAACTCCAATTTCAAATAGAATGAATTACTTTTTGGCTTGCAAATCTGTTGTTAGTCTTCTGATTTTTATGTTGTACTTGACAATACCACAGGTATCACACCAGGTATTGTAATCTAATTCATAATTTAGATCACTAGCCAAGGGAAATTATTTGCACCAATACCTATAATGAGTTTTGACCTAATCTAGAGATAGCACAAAACTATGAATCCAAGAAGAGCTAGAAAATGTACAACTAGCTCTTAGAAAGTCTCCAAAGCTCATGAAATGTGAAAAATTATTAGGAAGACCATTAAATACACAAAACATAGGAAAAACCAACCAAATAACTTCATAAATCTTCATAAACATGAAACCCTTGTCACCAAACTCAAACAAAACCATTGAAAACTCAAATGGAAAGAAAAAACTAGCTAGGGTGGATATTGCACCACCAAAACCAGATCAACTATAAAGAGTCTTCATCCTCAACAATGTCTAGAGGAACTCTCTACAATAATTTCAAGAGTATATCCTTACGTGTACAAAATCAAAATCTATAATGAGTCTAAACTCTAACTTATTGAGTTGGATGGAAAATTAGGGAAATTCAAATTTAAATTTTTGTAATTCCCTGAAATGACCCTCAATATATCTTTTAAAAACACCTTATACCTCTTATTTCCTCGTACTCCCCCCACCCTTGGCTAGGCATCTCCCTTTTTCTGAGATAAACATTATAAAATATTTATCACTTAACTTATAAAAACAAAGTTAATTTTTCAAAAACTTAAGCGAGAAATATAAAACATTACATCCATCACCTTAGAAAATTCAGTAAGGAATTGAATTTGAGAATGATTCACAGAAAAATGAAGAGGGAACTAAAGCTAAGACCATGTGACTAAAATAACACTTACAAAAAATAGCATATTTAAAAAATAAAAATGACAAGTTAAAATAGAGTGAAATTGGAAGCCCAAGATCTCTACGGAACTCAGAGTCTCCTAACCAACTTTTAATAGCCTATGGGAACCCATGAAAAGGCTAAGGAAAAGAAAATTGAATAGGTGAAAGAAGGAGACAATAGAGTCCTCCCTCCCCAAAATTGTTTGTCCTCAAGAAATCACAAGTTTTGATGTTGCAGAATATACTAACTCAGTCATTTTGCATCCTTCACTAGTAAGTTTTCCCACTTCACCAAATAATTTTTGATAGTCCTCTTTTAAAGAGTATGTTCTCTAAAATCAATCGCTTCCTTTGGAATCAGTATCAATTTTCCTTCCTCATCCAACAGAGGAAACTCCAAAGAACAACTCACATTATTCCCAAGCACCTTTTTGAGGAAAGAAATGTGGAAAAAATCGTGCACCTTGCTCCTCTCAGGAAGCTCAAGCTCATAAGCCACCCCCTCAATCCTCTTGGTGACTCAAAATGACCAATATAAATGAAACTCCAATTTCTCATACCTGCACTTTTTTAGAGTATAGTGTTTGTAAGGTTACACTCTCAAGTAGATCAAGTTTCCTATCTAAAATGCATGCTTCACTATGATAGTTGGCATACATCTTCTTCTAATTTTGAGCATGGAAGATGCTATCTCTCAAAGATTTCATGATGTTCAGACTCTCCTATAACATATTTTTGGCTCTAAGTACTCTACTATCTCCAAAATATAATTCAATAAAGTTGGGAACTTCATAGACACACAACACCATGAAAGAAGGCATCTAGATAGTCACATGGTAGGTGGATTTATAATAATACTCCTCTAAATGTAACCACTTAACCCATTCATTTTATTGTCCTAAAAAATAGTTTCACAAGTACCTTTGTTTTGCATAACTTGAACAACTCATGCCAAAACAAGCTCATAAAATTGTTGTCTATGTCATTTTTTTTTTATTTGGTGTCTCGTGGTGTCTAAAAATATCATTGAGAAATAAATTTTTCACATGTTGTAATTCCTCTTGAAATGAAATAGAACTAAGAAGATTTAGTCAACTTATCCTTCTCTTGGATCTTGGGAAAACTTGTAATATAGACCATGGATATGCTTTCTCATTTTTTAGTAAGAACTAGTAGGGGTTGCTTTCAGTTTGAATAGACTAGTGGGATGATTTTTTTCCATTTTTTTATTGGCATACTTGACACTCACAAACATACTTGTGAATTTCATCTTTCATCCCTTTTTCAATAGAATATCTCACAAATAATTGCACAAATATATTTCCACCCATTTGTTGACAATCTCAGTTTGTCCTTTTGTTTGGGGTGGTAGCCAGTGCTAAGGTTTAACTATGTTTTACACAACTTAAACAAATAATGCCAAAAAAATCTCATAAACTTGTTGTCCATGTCACTAATTGTATTCTTTGGTGTCCAATGGAGTCTAAAAACCTCTTTGAGAAATAAATTTTTTCACATGTTGTAATTCCTCTTGAAATGAAATATAAGTGAGAAAATTTAGTCAATTTATCATTCCCTTGGATCTTTGGAAAACCTGTAATATAATCAATGGAGATGCTTTCTCATTTTTGAGTAGGAACTAGTAGGGGTTTCTCTCATTTTTCATAGACCAGTGGGTTGATTTTGTTCATTTTTTCTTCATTGGCATACTTGGCACTCACAAACGTACTTGTGAATTTCATATTTCATCCCTTTCCATGAGAATCTCTTATGATTATGTGTTAGAAATATATGATTTTTGTCTATTGTCTTTTATGTTAAACATAATGTTCCTAGTGTTTCAGAGGAGTTTGATATTGTGTTTCCCTCAAGCTTTGTCATCTGGAAGTTTTCTATTCTTGGCGATGTGGGTTTGTGTGTTGAACCTATAGTATAGTGGAAGACAAGTACATTTCCAATGTTGAACTACATTGCAGGGGAAGACAAGTATGCATCCTTTATGGTTTTAGATCAGTAGAAGATAAGCATGTATCTTGTGATCATGTGAAGATAGTGTTTTCAATATAGCTAGCAATTTTATAGTTGCAGTTATTTGTCTTTTTAGAGTACTTTATGCTCCAGAAATTAGGGTTGAAGTTGTGTTGCTACTCATATAGATAAATTTAGGTTTTGGTATTGGTTTTAACATTCTCTAGTGATCTGGAATTTGTTTCTGGTGTTCCAGAGATTGTCATCCAATATTGTAGCTCTTTTCAGTTGTTGTCCTAATCCACAAATTTGTTGTGTCAACTTTTGACATGGCTTATGATATGGCATGTTGACATAAATTCCAATGTGGCATGTGGAGCTCTACATAGTATGTGAAGGTTTGGTTGCAATTGGAAATTCAATAGTTTGCTTCTACACATTTTAATAATCTTTGATAGTTGTTCCACTTATTGTAGGTCTTGCATTGGGACATGTGTAGTGTTTTCTTGGTCCATCTTTGTCTTTGGATGGATCATGCTTTCAAATTTAGGTCTGGGCATTATATTTATTGATTATTGAAGTATCAGATTCAGGTTCAAGTCTTATACTTAATGCTTACATCTTATTTGAATGAGTTCATGCTATATGGGATTCATGTATTTAATGTTTATCTCTTATTCATTTGGGTCCTTGTTTCGGATGCTTTTGGCACTGGTCATATTTTCATTTTTCTATTGTCTTAGTTGACATAAAACTTATTTTTAATATCTTTTGGTTTATCCCTTGTTGTAATCTCCAATGACCTATCATGTATATAAGGACTGTTGGTGCTTTGACAAAACATAAGAGTAAGGTGAAAGGAAAGTGAAGTGTGCAAACTAGTTCAATAATCAGCAGAGTAGAGTTCAATGATAGTGGAGGTGAAGGAAAGGCAGTAATAGTTTTCTACTAGTATGGAGAGTGTTATACAGATCAACTAAATTATCAGGTGAGTCTATCTTTATCTACTTTGAAGAGAAGAAAGTACTTTAAGGCAATGAGTCTTAGGAACTTGAGTTTGTTTCTGTATCTTACTACTTTGGAAGTGAGCCTCTATATGCAAGTGTGGAGAAATGAGCTCCTTATTTAAGGCTGTGAGGCTTATTTTTTATCTATATTCATTGTTAGTATTGATGGTGAGCCTCTAGTTGATATTCTAGAGTAGTGAACTCCTAATATTTTTTAATTAGATTATATACATCAGTGAATTATCTCTATGGGAAAGTGTTTGATGTTGTTTTTCCCAGTTTGGGTTTTCCACATATAAATCTTGGTGTTCTTGTGTTGTTGGTTTCATTCTTTACTTGCATATTATTTCATGAGGTGATAACTGAAGTTAGTTTTTGAAGTTTTGTTTTATTTGTCACTCTTAGCATCCAGATTGTGGTTATTAATTAGTATCAAATAGAGATTTCTCTGAAAGAAACTAAGCCTCTTGAGCAAAATCTGAGATGGCGTAGAATCTACACTCTCAGGCACCGATATTTGATGGCATGATTTTTCTCTATTGGAAGAACAAGATGGAAGCATGTTTTGAAATATTACAGAATGGTATTTGGGAGGTAATCCAATCTGGATTTTATCCTCCTTTTGGAAGACCTTTGACTACTGAAGAAGAAAGACAAAAGGAAGAAAATGTGAAAGCAAGAGAAATTATTTTTAGTAGTTTATGTGACACTGCAACTTTTGGAAAAGTGATAGGTTTAAAATGTGCAAACGAGATATGGGATAAGTTGGCTCTAGTGTATGCATATTTAAAGATAAAACAAGAAAGAAGTATGAAGTTATGAGAAAGAAAAAACATGACAATGTTGAGAGCTACATCTACAAGGTTATTGAAGTTGTTGATTGAATCAGAGCTATCGATGGACATCTAGAAGATAATGATGTTATTATCAAGATCTTATTAACCCTACTGAAGGAGTTCATACCAATGGCATGTTTAATAAGGGAGAGAAATGGTCTAAGTTAATATTCCATTAATCAGCTCATTGGGCCATTCTCTACATTTGAGCTTGCAAAAGTTGAAAAAGAAAAGAGATAGATAACATTTAGAGTTGTTGAAGATGTTGAACTGGAGAGATGCAAGATGTCAGAGGATGTTGATACAAAGGTAAGTTACCTCTTAAGTGTTTCAATTATGGAAGGATAGAAAATTTTGCTAATAATTGCAAGTATAAGGATTATCTTAGTGATTCAGAAAATAAAGATAGAAAAGGCAATAAAAAGAAAGGAGATTTCATAAAGAAGTTTAATTTTAAAGGAAAAGGTAAAAAGAGCTTATGTTCTATGGAAGAATAATTTTGTAAAGAAGAAGATACTAATGAAACAATTGAGGAATCTTTATTTTTAGCTATTTCTCAAAAAGGGAGTAGATTGCTTAGCATGATAAAGTTCTTGCAACTACATGTATCATAGATTTTAGATGTTTAAATCATATGAAAAGAGATAAAATAACATTTATTAAGTTTGAATGTTATGATGGTGGAGAAATCAGATTCGTTGGAGAAGGAAGTGCTCAAATCAAAGGCATAGGGACCATTTCAATTGATGGTAAGCATAGAAATAATGATGCTTACTATGTTGAAGGTTTGAAACATAATATATTGAGCGTTAGTCAAATGTGCAAAAAGGGTTATGATGTTATGTTCAAAAGTGATGGTTTTACTATTAGAAACAAAATAGACTGGTAAAAATATTACAGAAGGATTCAGGACTGTTGGTGATATCTATTATATTGAAGACAAATGTGAGTACCTATGGTTTCTAACTCAATACAATGCTAGATGAGGAGATGATGTAGAAATAGAACTTGATCAAGATAAAGTGGGATCTTCTCTGTCAAAGGAAAATGAGGAAAGAGAGGTTGAATTAGAAGATATAGTAGAGGCTGAATGGATTATGGTAGAACAAAAGAAAGAAGAAAATAATGACATCTAAAAAAAAAGAAAATAGTGGATTAGGAGCATAAAGAACACAAAAAGGAAAATGATTGGTTTATAGTAGACCAAAAGAAATCAGAACTTGGCTTATGAAAAGCAAGAGGAAAACAAAAAGGACATGGTAAATAAGAAGTAGATGGTAGAAGATAAGAAAATATGAAAGATCAAAAGTAGCCTGAAGACAAACAAAACATGGTCAACTGAAAGAAGTTGGAAGTTAAGGAACCAGTAGACTAGAAGCAGAAGAAGAATAAGAAGAATTCAATACAGTCAAAGAGAAAAAAGAGGATTAAGAATCATATATCTCCTTCTATTCTTTCTAGGTACTCTTCTTTTGATGGTATCTATTTTTATTGCAAAAGTGTAGGACATAGAGTTAATGAGTGTAGAAGTTTGAGAAGGACTTCCATTTTCAATGGAAAATATTAGCATTGCAATAAGTTAGGGCATAAGGCAGTTAGTGTAAAAGTAAAGTGAATTATAGTAGAATGAACAAGAACAAAAGTGTCAATAAATTCAATGGATACTACTATGAGTGCACTAGATATGGACACAGAAAATTGGAATGTAGTATAAATATCAATTGTCAGAAATAATGAAATGGAAAAAAATGAAAAGGGATGGTATGATTTGATATAAATGTAACAAGATAGGAGATATTGCAAGGTTCTACAAGGATGGTCTGATTTTCTATAGGTGTAACACGATAGGACATATTGCTAAGTTCTGCAAGTATGTTGAAGAGTGGGGTGCTTTTTTAACAGTTGTAGAAGATTCAAAAGATAGGAACATGATATATTTTCTGAGGAATACATATGGTGTTTCTGATGGTGGTCTAGCATCCATTTTAGATGTTGTTTCCTCCTCTATTAAATGACTCAAACTGTAGGGTTTGAGGGGGATTCTTCATTTGTTTTCCTCAAGACTAAATGTTGGGTATCTTCTTAGCATGGAAATAAGGTAGGAATACTTCTCTAAAGATAAGATTGGTGATTTATGGTTTGGAAAGGTTCTTATGGTGTTAGAATTTGTTCTTTCTAAGATTTACTCAAGTATGCATTTGAAGCTTGATGTGTATGTTGGATCACAAATTAAGAAATATCTAAATGACAATGTTTTGAATTATAAAAGTCCTCTTGATGAAGTGATAAATTTGTGGGGTTGTTTTTCTACTAAATTTGATGTTTGGTAAAAAAATAAGAATATTTGTTGCTACATAGAAAAGATTGATGTTGTTTGGATTATTGTGGTTGATGTTGCAAGGTCTAAAGATGTGGCATATCAAGAGAAAAATAAAAAGGACAAGATAATGGAAAAATGTATCTGGAGAGCTATTTTTCTCCAGTGATTGATATTGTTAGAGACATGCTTCATCATATGATCAAAATTCTTTTGAGTTTCTCCAAAAATTCTTGGGGTCGTTGCCCTTTTCTTTGTCTAGCTTTGTACATCAAGATGGTGCATTTGTCCAGGGGAACTTTCTGACTTATTTTTAATATGAACTAATGATGGTAATAGGTTGTCAAATTTATGCTACACAAGATATTTTTCTAGCCTTTGTACTTCATGGAAAAGGGGGAGAAAGATAAAGAAAATGTTTATTACAGTAAGGGGGAGTTGACATTTTTGGTGGTTGTTTGTCATCAATGACAAAGGGGGAGATTGTTAGAAATATATGATTGTTGTCTATTGTAATTGATGTCAAACATAGTGTTCCTAGTGTTCCAGAGGAGTTTGAGTTTTTTTTTTCCTCAAGTTTTGTGGTCCGGAAGTTTTCTATTCTTGGTGATGTGGGTTTGTGTGTTGAACGTACAATATAGTGGTGTAGATGTCTAGATTTTTCCACATTGAATTTGTTTAAATTCATGACTTTCCTCCACTTTTAATTAATTAAATTCATATTTATAATATAGGTCATTTTAATTAATTAATTAATTAATTATATTATTATTCCCTTTGTAATAAATTAATTTATTAATTATATTACCCCCTTTTATCTTATAATATGATACATTTTTATGAATTTATCATATTGCCCCTTTCATCCCATATTTGAATAATTTTTACACCCTTCTAGCATAATCCCTTTGATTTAATTAATCCCTAATTAATTTAATCTAAAAAAAACCTTAATCCCTAGCCTATAAACCTAATAATAGCACCCTAGACCTATCACCTAATTAATCTCGGGTTAACCTGGATTAATAAGGCTAATTTAGTGATTCATACACCAATTAGCCTTTCCCTCCAAATTTTAATGTGCCTCACACATGTGTGAGCACATTCCCACACTCAACACCAACCTTTTCTTAAATGCTAACCACCATCTTACACATCTATCTCCCTCTTAACATTTAATCCCACTTTTTCCAAGGTTTGTCACACATGTGTGAGCAACACTTCATCTTGCATGGCCAACTACTCTTGCCTATGTGGCCTCCACCTCATTGAAACCTCATTGATCCTAATAAATCCTAGCCCTCCATTCAACTTTGAATCTCCACCCTCCATTTCCTCAAGAATTCTCTCAATGGGAGCCTCTCCCTTGCATTTTCACATCCTCTTGTATTGTAGTGATATCATGCTAAAACCATTCTAGAACTAATAGATAAAACTTGAGCATTTGTAGTTGCATAGAAATTGCCTATCTATGATTTACTTCCATTCTAGTTTAGAAACCATGGAGTTCATAGCATAACTTGTTAGTTTCTTGCATTTGCATTGTAACTTAACTTTCCATCTTTCATTTTAGTTTTGCATCCTAGAATCATTCTCTATCTATCTTGTATTTGAATCATCTTGGGGAGCTATTTGTTGTGTTTTGAGAGCAATACCCACATCCAAAATATTAAAGAGAAAATCAATGGATTAGGGTGCCTCTGTTTAGCTTAGTCAGTGTTGTGTGTAGATTTTAGTTGGTGAATGCATGTTTTAATCTTGTTTATTTTCTTTGCATTGGACTAACACATCAAATTTACCATATACAAGTGGAAGACAGGTACATTGGTAATGTGGGTTTGTGTGCTGAACCTATAGTATAGTGGAAGAAAAGTATGTTTTTAGTGCTAAACTATAGTGCAGGGGAGGACATGTATGTATCTTGTATGGTTATAGAATAGTGGAAGAAAGGTATGTATCCTTTGATCATGTAAAGATGGTGTTTTAAAATTCCTCTGTGTTATACTCTTATATCCTAAAGTCTATTATGTATGGATGTATATTTTTCTATTGCAAAGGTATTGCATTGAGGAGTAGTTAAATTTTTTCTAGTTGTTGTTATTTGTCTTTCTGATGTTCTTTTTAATCTGGAAATCAAGGTTAAAGTTGTGTTGCTACTCATACAAATGAATTGAGGTTTTGGTCTTGGTTGTGGTGTTCTCTGGTGACCAAGAATTTGTTTTTGGTGTTCCAGAGATTGTGTCATCTAGTATTGCAATGCTGTCCAGTTCCTATTTTGATCCAAAATTCTGCTGTGGCAACTTATAACGTGGCATGTTAACATGGCTTCTGACATGGTGTGTTGATATGGCTTCCAATGTTGCATGTGGATCTTTACATAGTGTGTGGAGGTCTAGTTGACAAGTCAACAGTTTGCTTCTACACATTTGAATTATCTTTGGTAGTTGTTTCTCTTATTGCGGATCTAGAATTAGGATATATGTAGTGTGTTATCAATCAATGTTTCTCCTGGGATGGATCATGCTTTCAGATTTAGGTGTGGCTGTGAGGCAGGAGCATTCAGGGTGTAAGAGTAATCTTGCATCACCCAAAAATATTGTCTAGTTTTTCAATAAGGGCTATCTTTAGGCAAGGTTACTATTTTTTGAAAGTTTACTATTTTTAGTAAGCTTTTCATTTGAGTACAGATTGTCCCAATTACTTCTCAAGAGGTTCATTTTGAATATATAAGTCTTCTAGTTAATTTTCTTGGCAAGATCAAGTCTAGTTTAAAATATATTGAAATTTCAATTTTGGTAGCATGGTACAAAAACTTTGAACTTCGTTTTGAAGGCCTTAGAGGCTCTGAAAGGGGCTCAAACTTTGATCGGTGGGCACTTTACAAGGAAAAGGTTGTAGAGATATTTGAGAGGTTTTTAAAATGGGGTTATAATATTCAATCGAATCAACTGTTCACAAGTTATGGCTTCTGAGAGTTGAGCCATCAGGGCTCAAGTTTCGATACAAAAGGAAGAGAGAAAAATCACTTAAGGCAGGAAATTCAACCACTAGGTGCAAAAATGAGAAAATTTCTTTCTAAAACATTCTAAAGCGGTTAATTGTGCTACTTATATAGGGATGAATGAGGGTTTTAGGGCTCAGCTCTAGAAGTGTAGATTATGGCCCTGCCTTACAGATTATTGTAATGAAAATGCCCATGTGGTTATAGCATGTGACGTTCTTGAATATTGTAATGTCATTTCATTGAAGATAATAGAAAGAAAGTGTTTTATTCTTTTCATTGTTTTGTTCTTGCAATTTTCTATGTGTTTCCTTGTGTTGAGTGTCTCTAGTTGAATAGGGGGAGTACCCTTCATCATGTGGTATCAGAGCAGAAGTTCCTGAGTAAGTAGACAGATCATCGAGCATAAGGTAGTTTGCATCAGGACTGTGGTTGTGGGTCTAAGAAATAAGTATTAAAAATGCCTCTATGAAGGAACCATGGTGGAAGGGTTGCAAGTTTGACAATAGAGGGTTTTAGAGCCCTCTAGAGACAAGTGCAAGAACTGCAAGAGGAGCTACGTAGAGGCACCGATATTAGGGAAAGAGATTCAAGTGAGGATGAATCTGAAGAAGGAGAATTTGAAGAAGAGTAAGAAACAACTAGGGATCCTAATGAAAATAGGTTTTTGAGGGTCATCTCCAAAATTGGAAAGAGACCAAAAATTGAAATTTCTACATTTTCTGGAAATCTTAATCCAGAAGAGTTGATCGATTGGATCTATGATATAGAGTACTTTGAGTTTGAGGAAATAGAAGATCTTGAGAGGGTCAAATTCGCAAAGACCAAGCTGAAAGTTCATGCTAAAATTTGGTGGAAAGAGGTTCAGTTGGAGATAAGTAGAAGAGGGAAGAAGAAGATAACAAGGTAAAATTGGATGATGGAAAAATTGAAGCAAAAATTCTTTCCTATTGACTATGATCTTGATTTGATGAATAAAATGCAAGGGTTGAAGCAAGAAGGAAAATCTGTGTAGGAGTATACAAAAGACTTCTATCGAGTCCTTATCAGAATGGGTCATTATGAAGCTAACAAGGAGAAGGTTGCCCATTACATAAATGGGTTGAGGATGAGTATTCAAGAAGAGTTGATAATGGTAATAATGTCTACCATTGAATATGCATATCAATTTTCTTTGAAGGTAGAAGAAAAAATGAACAAGAAGTTTGAGAGCAAGAAAAGGTGGAAGAGGTCGTGGTGGAAAGCTTAGTGGATAGTCTTATGAAGGCCAAAATGAAGATCAGAAGAAGAAAAGTGACTCTATTAGCAATCAGAAACAAAGGAAAAATAATTTATATCACCCTCGTGATCAAAATAATAGAGATCATAGAGGAAGAGGAAGAGGGCAAGGACTAGGAAGAGGAGGTTTTTGTAGGGCGTGTTTCCATTGCAGAGAAGGAGAACATAGAGCTTATGAGTGTCCCCAACATCAAGGGAGAAAAAATAGAAGATCAGATGACAATGCATGAGTTGCACGTGTAAATGAATATGCCAATTCATCACATTCTAAAGATGTTGAAAGAGGAGAGGTCCATGTTACTAGAAGAACCTTGATAAATAATGAGAAGGAACCTGAACAAATGAAGAGTTTGTTTCTCACAAGGTGTAAATGTAATGGTAAAGCATGCAATGTCATTATTGATAGTGGTAGTATTGATAACCATTTTTCCAAGGAAATTATTGATAAATTGAAGTTAGAGAGAAGAAAGCATCCAAATCCCTACTAGACCGCTAGGTTGTATAAGTATCACAAGGCTTTGGTCAATGAACAATGTGTGGTAAAGTTCAAAATTGGAAACTATCATGATGAGGTATAATTTGATATTATGCCTATGGATGGTTGTCATTTGTTGTTAGGGAGGTCATGGCAATTTGATTGGTGTGCATTACATGATGGGTATGCAAATATCTATTCTTTGACAAAGGATGGAGTCTGACACAAGCTGAAGCTATTGAAGGAAATAGAGGAAAAGGTATGTAGATATACAAGAATATGTTTAGTTGATGGAAGAAAGTTTGTAGAAGGCATGAAGCATGAACATATGTGTTTTTCTTTAATTCTAAGAGTTGATAAAGAGGAAGTAGATGTACCTATGAAAGTTTCAGATTTTTTGAATGAGTTTCAAGATATTGTATCTAATAATATACCTGATGGATTGCCACCAATAAGAAAGATAAGTCATCAAATGGACTTGATTCTTGGACCCAATTTTTTGAATAAAGCATCCCATAGAATGACTTCAGCGGATAATGAAGAATTGACTAGACAAGTGCAAGAATTGTTGCAGAAGGGGTTGATTTGAGAAAGTTTGAGTCCATGTGTTGTACCAACAATACTAGCAACAAATAAAAATGGAGAATGGAGGATGTGTACAAATTCTTGGGCTATCAATAAGATTACTATCAAGTATAGGTTTCACTTGCCAAGGATGGATGACATTATGGATTGCTTGAGTGGACCTGAGTACTTCATAAACATAGATTTCAAGAGTCGATATCACCAAATCTGGAATAGATAAGGAGATGAATGGAAGACAACATTCAAGTCAAAGAAGGGCTTATATGAGTGGGTAGCCATGCCCTTTGGGATAACCAATGCACCCAACACATTCATGTGGCTCATGAATGAGGTATTGAAAGATTTTTTGAGTAATTTTTTTATTGTTTTCTTGGCTAATATTTTCATCTTCAGTAAGACATTGGAAAAGCATATAATGCATATTCATAGGGTCTTTGAGAGGTTATGGGAAGAGAAGTTGTTGATTAAACTGAAGAAGTGCATTTTTGTGAAGGAGTTAGTTTACAAGGGATTCGTTGTCTTAGTAGATGGTCTTAAAATGGACCTAAAGAAAGTAAATGCTATCTATGAATGGCCTACTTTAAGGAGTGCTACTACGGTAAGGCATTTTCATGGTTTTGCTAGCATTTATAGATAGTTTATCAAGAATTTTAGTACTATCTGTGGAGCCTTAATTGAAACCATGAGAGGAGATAGAAAAGAGTTTAAGTGGACTACAGGAGCAGCAAAGAGTTTTAATTTGTTAAAAAGAAAAGTTAAAAAGTATCTTGTTTTGGCACTTCTAGATTTTAATAAAGTATTTCAAGTAGACTGTGATGCTAGTGGCAATGCCATTGGAGCTATTTTGAGTCAAGAAGGTAAACGCATTTCTTATTTTAGTGAGAAGTTGAATGATGCCAAAAGAAAATATTGTGTTTATGATCAGGATTTTTATGCTATAGTTTAGGCATTGAGGAAGTGGGGACACTATATTTTGCCTAAAGAGTTTGTTTTTTTACTGATCATCAAGCTTTACAATGAATAACCAAGTAAAGTTGAATCAAAGGCATTTAAAATGTGTTGAGTTTTTGTAGAGTTACACCTTTGTCTTGAAGCACAGAAGTGAGAAGTCTAATAGGGTTGTAGATGCCCTAAGCAGAGGAAAAATTTGTTGACAGAGATGTAGATTGAAGTTGTTGGGTTCCAGGAACTCAAGAGTTTGTATCTTGAGAATCCTGATTTTGGCAAGGCCTGGAGAGCTTGCACATAAATTGTTACTCTAGAGAGGACCAGATGGTTGGATTTTATAATCCAAGACAAAATATTATTAAAAGGGCTCGACAACTATAAATTCCAAAGAGTTCCATGAGGGAGAACCTAATCAAAGAGAATCATAGTGGAGGATCGGCTAGCTACTTTGGTCGAGATAAACCATTTCTCTGGTTAGTGAGTATTATTACTGGCCACAATTGCAAGAAGACGTTAAGAAGTTCGTACAAAGTTGTAGAATATGTCAGATGGAAAAAGGAACCAAGAATAATACATGCTTATATCAACCATTACCTATACTAGAGAGGTCATAGGAGGATTTAGTATGTACTTTGGTCTTGGTTTACCAAGGATTCAAAGAGGTCATGATTCGGTTTTTGTGAAGGTAGATAGGTTCTCAAAGATGGCACATTTGATTCCTTGTAGAAAGAATAATAATGTTGTTCATGTGGAAGAATTATGTTTCAGGGGGAAGTGGTGAGACTACATGGTCTGCCCAAAAACATTGTTTCAAATTGAGAGACCAAGTTTATTGGGTATTTTTGGAGGAAATTGTGAAAAAAGATAGATATATTTGAAATTCAGCACACCATCCATATATTTGGAGGAAGCATATTAATAAAATGAATATCAGTACAAGGCTATGGCGGATCAGAAAAGAAGACAAGGAATTTCATATTGGAGATGAAGTCATGGTTCATTTGAGAAATGAGAGATTTCCAGTGGGAACATACAATAAGTTGAAGATGAAGAATTTTGGGCAATGCAAAATCCTGAAGAAGCATGATTCAAGAAATTCTTATGAAGTATAGTTGCCCAATAAACTCAATATTTTACCTATATTTAATATTTCATATTTATCAGAGTATCATGAAGGAATAATGAAGATGAGATGGCAGAAGCATAGTCGAATATTCTAACACCTACTTCAGCTATAGTGGAGGTAGAAGACATCTTGGATAGACATGTTGGAAAAACACAGGGAACAAGAACTATGAAGAGTACTTGGTCAAATGGAAATGATGACATGTTGAAGATTCATCATGGCGACCAAAGGAAGAGGTTGAACACCTTGTTTTTCATCTACACACCTAAGATGTGACAAGGTCACTTCTCAAATTACCCAAGTTGTTTAATGCAAGAGGATCCAGGGTGTAAGAGCAATCTTGCATCACCCAAAAATATTATCTACTTTTTCAATAAGGGCTATCTTTGGGTAGGGTTACTATTTTTGGCAAGTTTACTATTTTTAGTAAGCTTTTTGTTTGAATATAGATTGTTCCAATTACTTCCCTAGAGGTTCATTTTGGATATAAAAGCTTTTTGATAAAGTTTCATGGCAAGTTCAAGTCTGGTTTTAAAGAGATTAAAATTTATATTTTGGTGGGGTGGTACAAAAAATTTGAACTCAATTTTGAAGGCCTTACAGACTTTGAAAGGGAGTCAAACTTTGATCGACTAGTGCTTCACGAGCCTAGGGATATAGAGCATTTTAGAAGTTTCTGAAATGGGGTTATAATAGTTAAACAAGTCAACAGTTGACAAGTTAAGGCTTTTGAAATTTGGGCCATCAAGGCTCAAGTTTTGATACAAAAGGAAGAGAGAAAAACCACTGAAGGCGAGAAATTGAACCGTTGGGCACCAAAATGGGAAAATTTCACTTTTTAGAATATTATAAGGTGGTTAATTTTTCTACTTATATAGGGATGAATGTGGGTTTTAGTGTGGTGCAGGAGAACCTCTGGAGACCACTCATGGAAGGTCATGAGTCTAAAGAAATTTAAATAGGAATTAGTAAGGGCGTTTGCAATAAGGACCCAATTTTGTAAGGCCATTGACATGAGCAACACACATAAGCCTCATGGTCAAACTGGTCAAAAGAGGTCTATGATATGGTAGGATTGATATTGTTAAGTCCTCGGGGTGTTTTGGAATCAAAATGAACTAGTTGATCAAGATCACGAAAGGCCTAGATGTGTTCTGAACACATTTGTAAAATTTACACTATCAACATAACTTACCCCGATGAAGCCATCGGGAATCAGCATCACTCAAAACATGCTATCCTGATGAACCTATTTGGGGATTGGTGTGTTCTACTCCGATGAAGCCATTAGGAATGGGCATGACTCAAAACATGTTATCTTGATTGGTGTGTTACTTCGATAAAGTGATCGGGAATCGACATGACTCAAAAAATGGTATCCCGATTGGTATGTGTTACTCTGATGAAGTGAGCGGGGATCGGCAAGACACGAAAATGTACTAAGTTGATGCCCTATGAAGCCATTGGGAGTTGGCGTGACTGAGGTTTTGTTTGGCCGATGAGGAGATGATACCTTTGGGATGACCTACGATGATGTCTCTGTGTCGTTTGATCTTCTGTAATGGTCATTGGCATTTGAAATTCTTCTTTGTGCGTTAGCAAGAAGCTGCGAATATACCATGGGGAAGGTGACGAGTTTTGGGAGAGTTCATAATAGCCGGTAACAAGTGAGAACAATGTGGAACAAATGCTCTGATGAAATGTAAGCAAACTGGTGAAAGAAGGAAATACAAATTTCTGGTTTTTCCTGCATTCTTGTTTACTTTGTATTTCATGTCTGTGAATGGATGTTTAATGTTGTACATTAGGACATAATTTATTAGAGTTGCTTTAAATTCTAGAATAGTTGTAGGGTACCAAACCATATGTTTGTGTCTGGTTGGAATCGTTTGAGTACCAGGGTTCGGTCTAATCATGTCTTTGGCTTGAGTTTCTGCCATTGGAGCACCATGACCATTAGGGAAATGCAGGCAGAGGCAATGTGCAATAAAGTTCCCTATAGGAAAAACCTATTTGGTGAATTTTCCTGCAAGCACTAGCTGGGCATTCCTATTTGACTAGCTCTATTAAGACATTGGAGATTGCATAGATGCAAAATGGGATTAGTATGGATCTTGTCACACAAATGTTGTGTGAGGTTAGGAACATTAAAAATGAGTCTTAATACACCTTGGAACAAACAGTTCAACTTGTATTGACCTTAGTAGTGTGGGTGTGGGAGGAAAACACCTAGTTTCCCACTTGGCTCTGCATCATATTAGTATTAGAGAAAAGGAGAATCCTTTGGGAAAAGGAGTTAAGTATATGTGAGTAGAAGAGTCAACAGGAGAGGCGAACATAATGCCCCCTAAAGTGACAAATGCAAAACTTGCAAAAAGGATTCAAGAAACTGAAGAACAGAACTGATGGTTGAAGTATTGGATAAGTCAAAGGCTAAGGTTAAAAAGGAAGAGGATGATTTCTGAGAAAGTTGGGAGGTGGAATCCCCTGAGAAGGATGAGGATATTCCTGTATAGAAAAGGCACTTCCTAAATGCCCTCAATTTTATGGGAGGGAGAACCATAAAGATGGATGTAAACACATATACAGAGGAATTTCAAAAACTCAGTCTAAGATCTAGGCAAATTGAAAGTGAAAGTGAGAAAGTGGTCAGGTATTTGATTGGTCTTGGAATGAACATGCATGATGAATTGAACTTGTTGAGCCATGATAGAGTCCATAAATGTTTTCAACTAGCTTTAAAGGTGGAAGATAAAATTAAAAGGATACAAGAGAAAAACAATAGAGGCAAAGGGAAACACTTCAGAGATAGAGGTAATACTTAGGGTAGAGGACATAGTCCTAGACCACAAGGAGAGTCCAATCAAGAAAGTTCACATGGAGAAGGAAGCTCAAGAGTAAACTTTAGAGGGAGAAGGCCTAATATAGAGGGAGATTTGGAGGAAGGATTTTTGAGCATTTCAGATGTTATAACTGCAACCAAATAGGTCATGTTACAGCCAAGTTCCTAGATAAAGGAGGAACAAGCTCCCAGGGAGTGAGGAGGACACATTTGGTTCAAGACACTGATTGTCAGAGTGTTAATTCACTTGACTCTTATGGACTTCTAGAGAGAGGAGAAGCCTTGATGATGAGGAGAACATCGCTGAAGGTACCAAGCAACACTGAGCCATCACAAAGGAAGACACTCTTTTGAACCACATGCAAAGCAAGAGGAAAGGTTTGTAAGGTTATAATAGATTCTGGTTCAAGTGAAAATTTGGTATCAGTAGAGATGGTAGAAAAATTGAAGTTGAGAAGAATTCCCCATCCATTCGCATACAAAGTTTCTTGGCTTACTAAGGGAAAGAAAACCTTGGTGGAGGAACAATCTTGGGTTGAATTTCAGATAGGCGCATACAAAGATAAAATTCTTTTTGATATTGTTGGAATGGATGTCTGCCATCTTCTTTTCGAAAGACTGTGGCAATATGACCTCAAGGCTCATCATTATGGACAAAAGAATACTTACTCCATCACCAAAGATGGAAGGGTGATTGAATTAAGACCCCTACCTCATAAAAGTGAATAAAAAAGAGAGGAGGCCAAGATTATGATTGTATAGGGAAAGGACTTCCTTAGGGTGATCAAGGAAGAAGGTACACCATGTTTTTCATTGATACGAGTACCAAGACAAGAAGAAGAGCATACTGTAGATGGAGGAGCAGAGAAAAAGAAGGTGATAGTCCCAGATGAGGTGAAGGAAATATTGAAAAAATACAAGGACATAGTTGCAATTGAGTTACCAAAGGCCCTACCACCAATGAGGGAGATAAGCCATTGCATTGACTTAATTCTTGGTGCCACCTTACCGAACAAACCTACATACAAAATGACTCCACAATAGAAATAAGAGGTTGCAAGGAAGGTCCAAGAACTTCTTGATAAGGGTTTGATAGGGAAGAGTTTGAGCCCTTGTGTTGTTCTAACAGTCTTAGCACCAAAGAAGGAGGGAACATGGAGACTACGCACCGATTTAGGAGCCATCAACAAGATAACCATTAGGTACAGATTCCCTATACCTAGAATAGAAGATTTGCTTGATTGTTTAGTAGTGCAAGATATTATTCTAAGATTGATTTGAAAAGTGGCTATCACCATATAAGAATTAGGGCAGGTGATGACTGGAAAACTACTTTTAAAACCAATGAAGGTATGTATGAGTTGAGAGTAATGCCATTTGGGTTATTTGATGCCCCTAGCATGTTTATGAGGCTCATGAATGAGTTTTTGAAAGAGTTCATTGGTAGGTTTGTCATAGTGTATACATCTTGATGACATTTTGGTGTTTAGAAAAACAAGAGAAGAGCACCTAAAACATTTGGACATGGTTTTGAGGAGACTGAATGAGGATAAATTGATGATAAACATGGAAAAGTGTGTTTTTGCAAGAAGAAATGGCTTATCTTGGGTTTGTGATTTCCAAGGGGCATCTAAAAATGGATTTTGATAAAGTGAATGTCATTCTCACATTGCCAACTCTTAGAAAAATTGGTGATGTAAGAAGCTTCCATGGTCTTGCTACCTTTTATAGGAAGTTTATTAGAAATTTGAGCCAGATTTGTGCTCCCATGATAGAAACCATCACAGGTAGACGAAAGTGCAAGTTCTCATGGACTACGGAGGAAGATGAAGCATTTGAAATGCTGGAACAAAAGGTATCACAACAACCTGTTCTTACCTTACTTGATTTTAACAAAAAAATTCAGATTGAATGTGATGCAATTCATTTGGCAATAGGTGCAGTACTCAGCCAGGGAGGTAAACCAATTGAATTTTTTAGTGAAAAATTAAATGACGCTAAGAAGAAATATTCTTCCTATGACTTAGAAATGTATGCATTGGTTCAAGCCCTAAAGAAGTGGAGACATTATTTTCTTCCAAAAGAATTTGTTGTGTAAACAAATAATCAAACATTAAGTTTCCTGAACAATCAGGATAAATTGATTCACAGGCATATGAAATGGGTTGAATCAATCCAAGCCTATACATTTACAATTAAACACAAGAAACATGTTTCCAATAAAGTTGATGATGCTCTTAGTAGGACATTAACGATGTCTAGAATTCAGTTAGAAAGTGTGGGGATTGAATCACTAAAAGGTGTGTATGCTGATGATGAAGACTTCAAAGACATATACAAGGTATGTTTTGATTTTGATAGCATATATCATTTGGAATTTTCAGACTATTTGATCCAAGATGGTCTTCTTTTTAGAGGGTGTCAATTGCGCATTCCCAGGTGCTCAAAGAGGGACAATATAATCAAGGAGAAACACATTTTTTGCATGGGGGGACATTTTGGGTTAGACAAAACCCTTGAATTGGTAAGAAGGTTCTATCACTAGCCTAAATTGCAGGGAGATGTCAGAAAGTTTGTGGATTCATGTATGGAAAATCTGAAGAAAGAGAGGTTACCCAAGGGGAAACCTAGAAAACTAATGATGAGGAAATTTGGACCATGCAAAATCCTTAAGAAGTTTGGCAATAATGCCTATGAACTACAACTACCTTCAAACATTGGTATGTCTCCTATTTTTAATGTGGCAGACTTAACACCATTTAAAGCTAATGTACATGCAGGTGATTCATTGCAAGTAACTAATCAAGAAGAAATTTTGAAGGACTTTTCCACTCAAAGAACCACCAAAGGTTGAGAAGATCCTAGATACCAAAGTTGTGAAGAAAATGAGGAAAAAAATCTATAAGGAATACCTTGTTAAATGGAGAGGACTCCCTGAATCAGATGCAGTATGGATGGATGAAGATCGAATGAAGAAATATGGAAGAACCTTGCAGAAACTCATCTCAGGTGGACTTGAGATTCAATCACCCGGGGAGTATGGTGCAAGAGCACCTCTGGAGACAACAATCATGGAATCCCACGAGTCTAAATAAATCTAAATAATAGTCAGTAATGGTGTTTGTAATAAGGACCCAATTTTGTAAGGTCATTGCAATGAGTGACACACATAAGCCTCATGGTCAAACTGGTCAAAAGAGGTCCATGATAGGGTAGGATTGGTATTGTTAAGTCCTTAGGGTGTTTTGGAATCAAAATGAACTAGTTGGTCAAGATCATGAAAGGCCTAGATGCATTCAGAACACATTTGTAAAATTTGTACTATCGACATAACTTACCCCGATGAAGCCATCGGGAATCGACATGACTCAAAACATGTTATCCCGATGAACCTGTCGGGGGATCGGTGTGTGTTATCTGATGAAGCCATAGAAAATTGACATGACTAAAAACATGCTATCCCGATTCGTGTGTGTTACTCCGATGAAGTGATCGTGAATCGACATGACTAAAAACATACTATCCCGATTGGTGTGTGTTACTCCGATGAAGTGATCGGGGATCAACAAGACTAGAAATGTGCTAACCCGATGCCTGATGAAGCCATCAAGAGTCAGTGTGATTGGGATTTTTTTTGGTCGATGAGGAGATGATACCTTCAAGATGACCTACACCGATGTGTATGTGTCATTTCATCTTCTGTAGTGGTCGCTGGCGTTTGGAATTTTTCTTTGGGCGTTAGCAAGAAGCTATGGATATACCAGGGAGAAGGTGATGAGTTTTGCTAGAGTTCGTAATAGTTGGTAACAAGTGAGAACAGTGTGGAACAAATGATCTGATGAAATGTAAGAAAAGTAGTGAAAGAAGGCAATTAAAATTTTTGGTTTTTCCTGCATTTTTGTTTACTCTGTATTTCTTGTTTGTGAATGGATGTTTAATGTTTTACATTAGGATATAATTTATTAGAGTTTCTTTGATGTCTACAGTAGTCGTAGGGTATCAAACAATTTGTTTGTGTCTGGTTAGAACTGCCTGATTAGCAGGGTTCAGTCTAATCATGTCTCTGACTTGAGTTTCCACCATTGGAGCACCATGACCATTGGGGAAATGCAAGCACAGACAGTGTGCAATAAAGTTCCCTGCAGGAGAAACCTATTTTCTAAATTTTCCTGTAAGCACTAGTCGGGCATCCCTATGTGACCAACTCTTTTAAGAAATTTTCCTGCAAGCACTAGCCGAGCATTCCTATGTGACCGACTCTTTTAAGACATTTTCCTGCAAGCACTAGCCAGGCATCCCTATGTGATCTTGTCACACAAATATTGTGTGAGGTTAGGAACATGATGAATGAGTCTTAATTCACCTTGGAACAAATAGTGCAACTTGGATTGACCTTAGTAATGTGGGTGTGTGGGAGGAAAAATCCTAGTTTCCCTCTTGGCTCTGCATCATAGGGCCTTGTTCCATAAATGTATATTGTGGCTCTATCTTATAGATTATTGTAATGAAAATGCCCATGTGGCTCTAGCATGAATTTCTTAAATATTGTAATGTCATTTCATTGAAGATAATAAAAAATAGTGTTATGTTCTTTCCATTGTTCTATTCTTGTAATTTTCTATTTATTTCCTTGTTGTGTTGAGTATGTCTGGTTGAATAAGGGGAGTACCCTTCATCAAGTTGTTACAATTATTGATTGTTGAAGTATCAAATTTAGGCCTAGGTCTTATACTTAATTCTTACATCTTATCTAGATGGGTTCATGCTACATGGGACCTATGTATTTCATGTTTATCTCTTATCGTTTTGGGTCCTCGGTTTAGATGCTTTTGGCATTGGTCTTATTTGCATTTTTCTATTACCTTGGCCCACATAAAATTTATTTGTAATATATTTTGGTTTGGCTGACCTTGTTGTAATCTCCAATAATCTATCTTGTATATAAGAATTGTTGGTGCTTTGGAAAAATGTAAGAGTAAGGTGTGAGACAAGTGAAGTGTGCAAACCAGTTCAACAATCATCAGGGCAGAGTTTAGTGATAGTGGCAGAGAAGGAAACACAATAATAGTCTGTTGCTAGTGTTATGCAGATTAGTTGCAATATCAAGAGAAACTATATTTATCTACTTTGAAGAGAAGAAAGTACTTTAAGGCAGTGAGTCTTGGGAACTTGTGTTTGTTTCTGTATCTTGCTACTTTGGCAGTGAGCCTCTATATGCAAGTCTAGAGCAGTGAGATCCTATTTGTTATGCAAGGCAATGAGTCTTCTTATTTATCTATGTTCATTGTTGTATTGGAAGTGAGCCTCTAGTTGATATTCCACAATAGTGAGCTCCTAATATTTTGTAATTAGTTTATATACATCAATGAATTATCTTTATGGATAAGTGTTCACCATGGTTTTTACTAATTTTGGTTTTCCACCTATAAATATTGGTGTTCTTATGTTGTTGGTTATGTTCTTTACTTGCATATTGTTTCATGAGGTGATAAATGAAGTTAGTTGTTGAAGTTTTATTTTATGTTGATTCACCTCCCCCCTCTCAGCATCCAAAGTGTGTTTACCAATTGGTATCAGATTGAGGTTCCTCTAAGAAGCTTAACCTCTTAAGGAAAATCCAGAATGGGCAAAGTCTACACTTTTAGGCACTGGTATTTGATGGCACAACTTTTCCCTATTGGAAGGACGAGATAGAAGCATATCTTGAAACATTACATAATGGTATTTGAGAAGTAATCTAATCTAGCTTTTATCCTACTGTTGGAAGACCTTTGACTACTAAAGAAGAAAGACAAAAGGAAGCAAATGTAAAGGCAAGAGAATTTATTTTTAGAAATTTATGTGACACAAATTTTGGAAAAGCGAAAGGTTTAAAAGATGTAAAGAGATATTGGATAAGCTAGATCTAGTGTATGAAGGAGATTTGAAGAAAAAACAAGAAATAATGATGAATCTAAAACAAAAGTATAAAGTTCTGCAAAAGATAGAAGATAAGAGTGTTGAGAGCTACATATACAAGGTTACTGAAGTTGTTGATGGAATCAGAGTTGTCAGTGGAAATCTAGAAGATATTGATTTTATAGTCAAGATCTTATTAACCCTATCGAAGGATTTCATACCAATGACATGTTCAATAAGGGAGAGCAATGATCTAAGTCAATATTCCATTGATCAACTCATTGGGTCACTTTTTTCATTTGAGCTTGTAGATAGAGAGAGAGAGAGAGAGAGAGAGAGAGAGAGAGAGAGCATTTAGATTTGTTCAACATGTTGAACTAGAGACATGCAAGATGTTGGAGAATGTTGAAGCATATCTTTCAAGAAGATTCAAGCGAGTCGCCGATAGATATAAAGGTAAGATACCTCTTAATTGTTCCAATTGTGGAAGGATAGGACATTTTGCAAATGATTGTAAGTATAAGAATTATCATAATGAATCAGAAGATGAGGATAGAAAATACAATCAAAAGAAAAGTGCTTTAAAGGAAGAATTAAAAAGCGCTTATGTTCCATGGAAGAATACTTTTTAGAAGATGAGGATGCTAATGAAACAATTGAAGAATCTTTTTTTAGCTATTTCTCAAAAAAGAGAGCAGATTGTTTTGCATGCTAAATTTGTTGTAGATGCATGGATTATAGTGTTTGGATGTTCAAATCATATAACAGGAGATAAAAAAAGATTTATCAAGTTTGAAGATTATGATGGTGGAGCAATTAGATTTACAGGAGAAGGAAATACACTAATCAAAGATATTGGAACCATCTCCATTGATGGTAAGCATAGAACTAATGGTGTTTACTATGTTGAAGGTTTAAAACATAACTTGTTAAGTGTTAGTCAAATGTGCAAAAAGGGTTATGAAGTTAGGTTCAAAGCTGGTGGTTGTACTATTAGAAACAAATGGACTGGTAAAAGGGTTGCAAAAGGCTTTAGGACTACTGGTAAGATCTATTATATTGAAGACAAATGTGAGAATCTTTGTTTTCTAACTCAATATAATGGTATATGGGGAGATGACGTAGAAATGGAACTTAATTAAGACAAAGTGGAATGGAGGGTGAATGGATCAGGGTACATCAAAAGGAAGAAGAAAACAATGAGGACATGGTAGACTTGAAGCAAATAGTAGATCAGGTGCAGAAAAAAAAGAAAGGAATTGGAAGTTAACTGGTTTATAGTTTATCAGAAGCAAGAGGAAGGCAAAAAGGACATGGTAAATCAGAAGAAGATGGTAGAATATAAGAAGGATATGGTAGATTAGAAAAAGGCTAAAGAGAAAAGGAACATCATCAACCAAAAGTACTTGGAAGTTAAGGAAACAAAAGATCACAAGAAGAACAAAAAGAATTCAGTGTAGTCAAAGAATAGAAAAAAGGATCAAGTATCAGAAATCACCTTCTATTCTTTCAAGGTACTCTTCTTTTGATGGTATCTATTTTTATTGCAAAATTGTAGGAGACAGAGTTAATGAGTGTAGAGGTTTGAGAAAGAATTTTGTTTTTATTAGAAGATGCTATCATTGCAATAATAAGTTAGGGCATAAGGCAGTTCAATGTAGAAGTAAAGTGAATTATTGTAGAATGAATGAGAACAAAATTGTCAAGAACTTCAATGATACTACTATGGGTGCAATGGATATGGACACAAAAAGTGGAATGTAGTATAAATGTTAACGTCAAAAATAATAAAACTGAAAAAAATGAAAAGGGATAGTTTGATTTGCTATAAATGTAACAAGATAGGACATATTGCAAGGTTCTGCAAGGATGGTCTAGTTTCCTACATGTGTAGCAGGATAGGACATATTGCTAAGTTCTGCAAGTATGTTGAAGGGCAGGGTGGTTGATTGACAGTTTCAAAAGACACAAAATAAATGAATAGGATATATTTTTTGTGGAATACAAAGGGTGTTTTTGATGGTGGTCTAGGATCCATTTTGGATGATATTTCCTCCTCTTCTAAGCGATTCAAACTACATGGTTTGAGGAGTCTTCATTTGTTTTCCCACTCAAGACTAGATGTTGGGTATCCTCTTAGCATGGAAATAAGGTATGAATACTTCTCTAAAGATAAGATTAATGTTTTGTGGTCCAGAAAGGTGCTCATGGTGTCACAATATGTTCTTTCTAAGATTTATTCAGCTATGGATTGGAAGTTTGATGTGCATGTTGGATCACAAATTAGAAAATATTTGAATGACACTGTTGTGAATTATAAGTCTCCCTGATGGAGTGATAAATCTCTGGGCATGTTTATCTACTAAAGTTGTTTTTTGGTTAAGAAAGAATAAGATTTTCTACTGCATAGAAAATATTGGGTTTGAAGTTGTTTGGATAACTGTGGTTGATGTTGCAAGGTCTAAAGATGTGGCAGATCTTGGGAAAAATAAGGAGACAAGATAATGAGAAAAATGTATCAAGAGAGTTGTTTTTCTCTGGTGATTGATCTTGCTGGAGACATTCTTCATCATATGATCATAATTCTTTCAAGTTTCTCAAGAAATGCTTCGGGTTTTTGCCCCTTTCTTTGTCTAGCTTAGTGCATCAAGATGGTGCATCTATCTAGGGGGGGCTTTCTAACTTATTTTTATTCTGGATTGATACTAGTGATAGCTTGTCAAAGTTGTGTACAGGAAGATATTTTTCTGGCCTTTGCCCTTGATTGCAAAGGGGGAGAAAGATAAATAAAATGTTAATTACAATAAGGGGGAGTTGACATTTTTTGTGGCTCTTTGACATCAATGAAAAAGGGTGAGATTGTCAGAAATAAATGATTGTTGTCTATTGTCATTGATGTCAAACATAGTGTTCCTAGTGTTTCAGAGGAGTTTGAGTTTGTATTTCCCTCAATATTTGTGGTTCAAAAGTTTACTATTCTTGATGATGTGGGTTTGTGTGTTGAACCTATAGTATAGTGGAAGAAAAGTAAGTTGGTAATGTGGGTTTGTGTGTTGAACCTACAATATAGTGGAAGAAAAGTACGCGTTCAATGTTGAACTACAGTGTAGAGGAAGATAGGTATTTATCATGTATGGTTTCAAAACAATGGAAGATAAGTATGTATCCTATGATCATGTGAAGATGGTGTTTTACAGTACCTCTATATTATACTCTTATATCCGGAAGTCTATTTGGTCCAAATGTCTATTGTTTTATTGTAGTGACAATTTTAGAGTTGAAGTTATTTGTCTTTCCAGAGTGCTTTCTATTTAGGAAATTAAGGTTGAATTTATGATGCTACTCATACAGATGAATTTAGGTTCTGGTCTTGGTTGTAGCGTTCTCTAATAAGTAGGAATTTGTTTCTGTTGTTCCAAAGAATATGTCATCCAGTGTTGCAATTCTTTTTAGTTGTTATGATCCAAAAAAAATTTGTGGCAACTTCTAACATGGTATGTTGACATGGCTTCTAACATTGCATGTTGACATGACTTCCTATGTGGCATGTGGATCTCTACATAACGTGTGGAGGTCTGGCTATAACTAGCAAGTCGATGGTTTTCTTCTACATCTTTTTATCTTTGGTAGTTGTTCCTCTTATTGTGAATCTGACATCGGGAGGTGTAGCATGTTCTCGGTCCATCCTTCTCCTAAGATGGATCATGCTTTCAGATTTAGGTCCGAGTGTTATATTTATTGATTGTTGAAGTATCAGATTTAGGTCCAGGTTTTATACTTAATGCTTACATCTTATCCAGATGTGGTCACGTTATATGGGACCTATGTATTTATGTTTATCTATTATTCATTTGGGTCCTCAGTTCAGACGCTTTTGGTATTGGTCTTATTTGCATTTTTCTATTGCCTTGGCCAAAATAAAAGTTATTTGTAATATATTTTAGTTTGGCTGACCTTGTTAAAATATCCAATGATTTATCATGTATATAAGGATTGTTTCTGTTTTCGCAAAATGTGAGAGTAAGGTGTCAGGCAAGTGAAGTGTGTGAAATTAGTTCAACAATCAACAAAGAAGAGTTCAGTAGCAATGGAAGAGAAGAAAAGACAGTAATAGTTTGATGCTAGTGTGGACAGTGTTGTGTAGATCAACCGCATTATCAGGAGAGTATATCTTTATCTACTTTGAAGAGAAGAAAGTCCTTTAAGGAAGCAAATCTTGAGTACTTGAGTTTGTTTTTGTATCTTGCTACATTGGTAGTGAGCCTTCTTATTTATCTATATTCATTGTTGTATTGGCAGTGAGCCTCTAGTTGGTATTCCACAAAAGTGAGCTCCTAATCTTTTGTAATCAAATTATATAAATCAATGAATTATCTTTTAGGGTAAGTGTTCACCGTGGTTTTTCCCAGTTTGTGTTTTCCACATAAATCTTGGTGTTCTTGTGTTGTTGGTTTTGTTCTTTACTTGCATATTGTTTCATGAGGTGATAACTGAAGTTAGTTGTTAAAGTTTTTTTTTTTTTAATTTAATGTTGATTCACCCCCCCTTCTTAGCATCTAAATTGTGTTTATCATTAAGCATGTATACTTAATTAAATCTAGGGTGACCAATTATAGTAGTGTCATGAAATGTGTTAGAAGCTTCAATTTAAGCTTAGATTCAGGAACTAGCAACAATATCTTCTTGTAAAATATGAGATCATCCCTTACCTTGTATCTTCCATCATGTAAGGAACCATCCAAAATGCCACTGGAAAGGGTGTTCTTGGCATATTCAACATGAATTTTCTCTTTCTAATAAGCCACTACCTTTGTTAGTGAGCATAAATATGGCTTCCTTGACAAGACATCAGCCAATACATTCCTTTTCACTGTGACATATTCATGTCAAAATCATAGGCTTGGAACTTACTAGCCCATTTTTTGTTGCTTTTCAATAAGATCCTTCTAATTAAAAAAGTATTGGAGGCTATTATGATCAGTTTTCACTATGAAGTTCCCTCAAACAAGATATTATCTGAATTTAGCAAATTCATGCATAATGACTAACATCTTATCACAAATGGAGTAGTTCCTCTCACCTCCTCAACTTCCTGCACACATATGCTATCGGGTATTAATTTTGCGTGAGGATAGCCCCAATACAATCTCCTGTAGCATCACATTCAAGCTTAAAAGGCTTAGAAATTTTTTTAATAGCCATTATAGCATTTTCTCATCAAGTACTTGAAGTAATCAAAGGATTTTTGCACTGGTTTAGACTAGGTAAAGGCTCCTTTTTTGGTCAAAACTATGAGTGGAGTAGCCAACTACAAAAAACCTCTTGTAGAAACAACACTACATGAAAACCCCTTCAACTATATAATATTAGTGAGTAGAGGCCAATCAAGTATAGCATTGAGTTTTTAGGGTCTACACTAACTCTGTTAGAGCTGATTATGTGCCCAAAATATAATAACTTTGTCATCCTAAACTCACATTTTGACTCCTTAGCAAATAATGATTCGCCCTCAAGGATGTGTAAAATCTCATCCAAATGCCTCAAAAGTTCTTCCCACGACCTACTAAAAATTAGCATGTCATGAACAAATATCAACACAAGCTTTTGTAAATCCTTACTAAAGATCTTGTTCATACATGACTAAAAGGTAGCATGAGCATACATAAAACCAAAAAGCATGACAAGAAACTTGTAGTGGCCAAAGTGACATTTGAAAACCGTTTTCTCTATTTCCTCCTCTCTAGCTCAAATAGGATGGCATCTAAGCCGCGGGTCTATTTTGAAAATACACATGGTTCCATCCTTCCTCTCTACCAAAAAAATTGAAGCAAATGGGCTCTTACTTTGTCTAATGTGCCCCATCTCCAATATTTCCTTAATAGCCTTCCTGATCTCATCCTTCCATCTCTTAGGATGTCTATATGGTGTAGTAATAATAGGTTTTACTCCCTCCTCAAACTCAATCACATGATCAATGCCTCTATACCTAGAGGAATGCTACTGAAGACCTTGCTTTGGTTCAAAGCCAGGATATTTGGTTGGTATGATCTATTCTCCTCTTTTGTAACTATAGACATGACTATGTGCTCTATTGCCTACTCTACTTGATCAAATGCCTAAAAATCCTCTCCATGCACTTAAAAGAGACAACCCATGGCACTCCATTTGAGATCCCTCTCAAAACAACACTCTTCCCCTCTGATTTGAATTTCAGCTCTATGGTGAGAAAATTAAGTGTAATATCTAAATACCAAACACCACATTTGTATCTTTGTTACTAACAAGATGAAAATCATCCTTGACTTCATAGTTCCCTAACTGAAGCCTTATATGTGAAATCATCCTAGTGCATGTAATAGTAAACTTGCAACCATCACCCTAGAACCATCCACATCCTTTGTCTTGAACCCTCTACGTGCTACAAGTCCTTTATCTAAGAAACATAAGTAGTCTCTATCTATCAATGTCACCAATCACTACCCACTTAATACTCCTCAAACTCTAAAAGATTCATTATTTTGAAAGCTTTAGATTTGGGCAAGTCTACCCTCACTCCATATATGATATGACTTTTTTGAAGACTTTTCTTCCTTTTTTTCTTTAGAATCAAATTGCTTGTCTAATTTATTGGCTGCTTCTTCATCATCTCAATAATATTTTATTTGGTTTGCCTTCCCTTTAATTGCATATTTATGATCTAAGGCCCAAGTTTAATTACATGTGAAACATAATCTTTTCTTCCTTAGGTCATTTAGTGCTTCATAATCAAGTTTTGATGTTGACTTCTTCGGCTGATTGAAGTCCCTTGACAAAAAAACTTTCTTTCTTACTAGGAAGGGTCTTGGACTGGAATTTTGACTTATGGGAAGCCCACTCCACACCTCTTGTTTTCTTCATTTCTTCCTAAAAGGATGGAGGATAAAACGCCTTAACCTATCCCCTAATAGGCTCCATAAATCCCTCACCAAAAAGGATTACCAACACCTCTCTATAATCCTTGAAACCATCACAATTTTGATTTAGGGGCCACCCACTCTATGCGTCTTGCTTTCTTCATTACTTCCTGCAAGGATGGAGGATCAAAGGCCTTAACACATCCCCTAATAGGCTCCATGAACCCCTCACTGAAAACAACTACTAGTCTCCTCTATAATCCCTGAAACTCATAGAAAACCTCTGGAAATTTGATATGTAAGCCTCCAATGAGCCATACAATTTCAACTGTGCCACATCCCTAAAATAGAACTTAGGGTAATTTTTATCAAATCTCTCGATGAGCTTATTATTGAACTCATCATATGTAGTGAAGGATCTATTACCCAAAGTGATATGGCCATGTTACCACCACTCATGTGCCATATCATCCAAGTGTAGTGTGGAAAACTTAATTGCCTTCTCAACAATTACCCTAAGAACCAAGTATTTATTTAGGTTTTGAACCCATGCTCTAGTTGTGCATTTGTCACTACAATCAAAGTGAGCAAGTGTAACCTTACTCAAGGCCTACCATAGGTCTCTTTGTATAACTCATCCTCATTGATCAACTCTACCTCCACCCTTCCTCTTCCCCAATCCCATGTACTCATCAAACGTCAAATGTTGTTTGATCACTTTGGGAAGTGTATCATACTCTGTAAACTTGTGCCTCACTTCATCTACTAAAAAAAAGGAGCCTCATGAGTACCTTGAACCCCATTTATGCATAGGAGAGTGTGTAATGTCCCTTTTTATCTAATTTGAGACACTGCATGAAATTCCACAATTCTATAAATATAACTCAAATTGCTGATAACAAATTGCTTATTTGCAATTTACAATGAAAGATAACTGATAGTAAATGATTATTGATTCCAAATGCATACGTTGCCAACATAAGAGGATAATTGCATAACAATGATGACAATATACAAGGGTTGTATCTGATATTGCAATGAAATATATGCTCAATAACCTGAAATGTTGTCTCTGGTATATACAATAGATCCACATTGATATATAGGTTGTCTGATATGATGACAATGTTGTCTATGATGTACAATGAATTACATGAAATGTAGAGAACATCTGGTACAATAACAATGCAGTATTGCACATGCTATAACTGATTTATCTTTAGCTCCTTGCGCTGAACACGTAAGTCGTCTCTGATATATCTTTATATGATTATGCTTCTAAAATGAGATTGTTGTTTAGAAATCGGCTGCTCTAAACAGAGTGATCCACAAGGGATTATATATTTTATATTATGAGTTCTATATTCGGTCATTTTGCAATTTATATGATCTCCCATATATACATGTTCGATCCATGGAAGAGGCACGATGAAATAGTCACCTCTCAACATAATAATAATGAAAAGTCATCATTAATCAGATTATTGTGGTGATTATCATTAATCATATGTTAGTTATGCATTGTTAAACAAACTTGATTATGAGAATCGGCTAAGTGTGGAAACACACGATAATGCAATGACAAGTGCGATTAATATGTGGATCGGCTAAGTGTTGAAGCACACGATAATGCAATGTGATTATGGTATGAATCAATGCAACTATGATTAAGTTATTACGCAGATATATTTATGCAGTGATAATACAATGCGATTATGACCAAGGCAATTATGATATGTGGCAATGATGTAATTCTATATGTAGGCCGATGTTGACAACACTATTAATTCCCATTGGCAACTTTTATTGACTTTGGCCTCCTTTCTAGAATACTTCTTGTCTTTCTTGACTATTGAGTCCCATATTAAATATATAGTTGTGTATATTTATGTTTGTAGTTGATAGTTGTAGGTCTTTAATATTATGGTTGTAATATTGGTGAATATGGTTGAACACCATAATG
>MU228075.1:889732-917480 GCA_018584345.1 Thuja plicata
TATTTCTCTTATTTTTTGTATATATAATGCATATATATATATATATATATATATATATATATATATACTCACGAAGCCATACGAATCCAAATGGCAAATGTTTTTTTTCATGAATCCACGAACCGGATTTGCGAACCCGAATCCGTCCCCGAACCCGAATTGGCAACTTAGGATATTTCCTTTTCTGTGTTTTAAATTGACATACACTATGTATAGTATTAAACAACTTACATGAATACTTTCCTTGTACTGTTTAAGCCCAAGTTTCATTCACATACAGTAGTATTGTATAGCTTGGTGTATTAGTGTTAATCTGACTAGCAAACACCACTACTTGATTTACATATTGATATGTGAAAAAAATATATATACGAAATCATTTTCTTCTACAAATTTAATTGTCATACTCAATTTGTGCATTACAAGTAATTGGATGAATTTAAATGTACACAAAAGAGTTTTCTTTTATAAATGTCAATCCCAAAGATATTGGAAAGGGCACCATGGTGTTAATTGAAGATATCATAACAATAATCATCAGCTTGAAGAAAGCTTTGCAAGCGTTAATGCTAGTACTTTCACTCCATTGGAAATATTATCGATCGATGCATATTCATCTGGCCTATGACTGTAACCTGCAAAGATGACAAGCACAATAAAGTAAAATATGTGTTTTCAAAAGCACTAAAAGCACCTTTGGCAGGAAAAATGGAAATGATTTTCTACTTCAGCATCAATCAACCAAAGCATCAAATGTTCATCTATTAAATTCCAATCCGTTTGTTTTAGACTTATTTTCACATTACCTAGTAATAAGTTGATAAATGAAGACCAAAGTGATCAATGGTTTGTTGGCATGATAGACACAATCCAGATATGATAAAAACAGCCAGGGAAAAGCACTACAAACTAAGTCTGGACATTGCATGCCAGACATTTGAGTTGTGAAAAAGTGTTTACCAATTTTCATCTTTTAGATTATATTTAATTATTAATTATCATTTATCATTTAATATTTCTTAGTTTTTCTGTCAAATTTAGATTGAACTTCTTTGGCTTGAGGATTGTCAAGATTGTCTTTTACATGAAAATGGAACCTTGAGGCTAAATATGTCTGGCTTATTATTCTCACATACTTGTAGCATATTTTATACTATATTCTTCTATTGTGCAAGTTATTTCATTACAAGCAATATAAAAGTGTAATAACCGCCCCAGTTACTATTTTCTTTTTCTTTTTACATATGCTGCATTAATTGTCCAACCATCTTCTATCTAGATTAGATGGGCTAATTTTGAAGCTTTTACAACCACCATTGTGGTGAAAACACTATGCCACCACTTGAGCGCTCACTCTAGAATTTGGCAAGTTCCACAATGTCAAGGTCATCCTTGGCCCTGTTGATGCGAGTTTTATGCCACTACAACATGCAGGATGAAACACTCTACAACCAAAAGACCTATACACAAAAGAGATCAAGCAAAGATAATATGCATTGTAATAGCCCTAGAACTCTGTATTGATTGCACAATAATGAATTGGGATTGAGATACATTACAATGAATGAATGAATGACATGCTTTATAGAAACAATAGTTCTAAAAATATCCAAAAGCTAACTCAGACTAAAAATAGAAAACTAGAAGTGCGTGATATGCACAATGTGCAAACTCGAGCCCAACTAGACTAACCTAAATTTAGGCTCAAATAAGTGAACTTAAGCTAGAGCATGAATGTGCAAACATGTGCTCAATTATGCATAATAATATGCATGGGAATATTCTTGAGCATGTGCACATCAAATATGTAACATATGCAACTATGCCTAATGCAACACATATGCATGTCCTAACATCATTAACATAAATGCTGAGTTGAAAACTCACCAACTATAACTTTCGTCTAGTTCCACCAACATATTGTGACCATTAGGATGAATGAAGAGCCAAATTAGTTCCCCACAACCCCATTCATGTTTCCCAAAAGGTATCGTAATATGACGACATTAACAATTCACAGGGCTTAGTTATAAACATATAGTGGTTTTTATTACCCACTTGGGGCATTAAGACTTCCAATTGAAAGTCAAGTTTCATTGTTATCCAATTTCATACCAACAATTATTAACATTACTAATTCATAATATTAGAACATCCTTTTAAGTAGAAAACAACTACACCAAACATGCCATAGAAAAAACTATCTAAACATTGAAGGACATACAACAACAATTGACGCAGGAGCATCCAATGGTGTAAGAGCAATCTTGCATTGACCAATAGTATTTATTTACTTTGGTTAACTTTGGTATTTTCAACAAGGGCAAAATGCAAGCTATTATATGTCTCCATGTACCTAAGAAAGTGTTCAAAGGGACAGGGGATAAAATGATCTAATATTTGTGGCATGTGTAAAGGCAATTGCAATTTTCGAGAAAGGACACATTTTCCTATCATTTATAATGCACAAATCAATAAAATACCCATCCTAGCATGGAAATGGGGAAGGGGAAGAGTCATGCACTCACATGTATTGAAAGGTTACAAAAAAAATGAGAAAAGATACGTCTTTATGCACCCACTTTGGAAAATTGAAAAGACACCTCTTTAGGCACCCTCTTGTAAAAGTTAAAAGGTCATCTATTGGCTGTGTTCTTTTCCTTTGAAGCCATGTGTTTTTCATCAAAGGGAAAAGTAGAATTTCCAAGAGGCATAAGAGCACTATAAATAGGGGCTTGGAATGGAGGTTTATGCATCAAAAGTTGAGTGTCATTTCGAGTGGAGTGGATCATCCAGAGTGGAGTTGATCCTTCAGAGGGAGTGATCATTTGAATTTGAAAAGAATTCTCCTTCATTTGGGAGTTGAGTAGTGGTTCTGCCTTGGTTTTTTTAAATTTGTATTTCATTATATTGAAGTAAGAGAAAATTAGTTATTTCTATTCTCACAATTTCCATGCGATTTCCTTTGTTATGCTACGCATGATTCTTGGGAGGAGTAACCCTCATATAGTGTAAAAGAGCATGTGTTTTGGGTGTGTTAAGGGAGTACCCTACATCATTGTATCAGAGAAAGAGTTCCTAACGTGAGGCACTTTGCACCAGGACCTAAGGGTGGAAATAGAGTTTGAATGCAGCTGTATGCGCACGTTGCAAGAGAAATTTAGAGGAGTTGTTGAGCAGAGGTTCTTGGGTTTGTAAATAGATCGTTGAATATGAGGCAGTTCACAATTTAGAACCAGAGAGTTTCAGTAAGAAGATTATTGTGCTTGAGAAAGTCAAAGGGAACATAAGAAATGAAATAAGAGTGATAGAGCTGCAGCAACAAGTGAAAGAAAAAGGAAGCATAGTTGGGCATAAAGGAAGTGGTGAAACTTACATTTTGTGAGTTAATTGGTGATTGTGATTTGCATGTGAATGATCTGAATGGAATTGATGGATATGAACAAGCTGAAAAGTATGTAGCAGAAATAAGGAAAATAGGAGATTGAAACTAAAGTTGATTTGTGTTTGAGTGAAATGGTAAGTGAAAGTGAAGGAGTTCTAGCAGGGGATGAAACTGAGGTAAAATTTAGTTTTATTCAGTATTGGTATGATGGATGTGAGAATGATGAGGTTGCAGCAAAAGCGAATCCTTCTGAGGACATAGATGGAAGTGAGAAAGATGATTTACTAATGCAGATTGAAAGAGAATGGGATGAATTAATTGCAGGTGGAGCAAAAGTTTCAGCAGAAAGTGATGAGGTAAAATCTGTTTTTTTAAGAATATTTTGATGAGGTTGATTTACTTAATAATGTGGGAATGGAGGAGGATATTGCAGCAGTAAGGGCAGAATGGAATGCATTGATTGCAAGTTAAAAGAAATATACAGTTTCTTGTCTTGTTGAAGGCATGAAAGAAGAGAACAATACGAAGCTGTACTAGGTGATGAGAAGATAAAATCTTTTCTTATTGAATTTAAGAAAGATGATTTGCATATTGAGATTGATGAGTTAGTGAATGCAGATGAGATGGTTAGTATTGATTGGTATACAGAAACAAATCTGTATGATGTTAGCTGTTACATTGTATGTACAGGAAAGGTATGTACTGAATGTTGTCGGGAATTGGGTAGTTAAACGGTTGGTCCGAGGGAGTTACACGGATGTGACGATTCGTCTCGCATCCCCTCGGATACTATATGTATGCATTCTCTTTGAGCAAGGGGGATGATTATGATATGCGGAATTACCTTTGTACATGGTGATCAATCTATGAATATAATGTTGTTATGTTCTCTATACATTCTCTGTTAAGTACTTTACCTTCTGTATGCAAATAATCTCTATTACCCCAAGAGGGTAAACATTTGGCACCGTTGCCAACCGAATCTGGCAAGTGACGGAATGAATGGTTAAATGGGACTACCATTTGAGGAGAATATCAATGTGAGAACCAATGAGGACGGAATTACAAAACTTTTTGAAGGGGAGCATGCTCTGACAATAGACTTTCGCATTCTATTTCAGGCAGCCATTGAAACGTTTGTACGAAGGGAAGCCTTATGAGAAGTTGCCCAAGACATTGTGTGGGACGCACTGAACATCAGCCCAGCTGCGAATAGGCTATTGCATCAATTACCCTGTTTGTTGGCGCAGGCAACTATTGCCCAAAGGAACCGAAGGGAGGAAGTAGAGCGTGAACAGTGCCGACAACAAATCCTGAGGAACTTTGCCGAAAACAATCGCTGCGAGGAAGAAGAGCGCGATGGCAATAGGCAAAGAACGAACCCATGAGCTTTAAGCTTGGGAGAGGAAATAAAAGGAACACTGTAAAACCCATAATAACAAGATCACACAGTTGATCTGTTGTACGGAAACATGAATAAATAAAAAGTGTTATGTGTTGTGTTTTAATATGATGTTTGGATAGAATTGATCCCCAATCTCTTAAATAAAGATAGGACTAAAAAGGAACAGCCGAATGCCTTGGAGGCTACACATGAAGCTCTAATCCTTGCCCAACAAGTAGACGGTCGACAAAGGTTTAGACAACTAGCCGAGGAACAACCTGCCAAAGGGTTAACCGAAAGGGACCACGGAGGTGGTACTGAAGGTAACCACGGCGGAGTCATGGGAGGTGTGACAACCGAAGGAGAACACTACCATTCGCTAGAGCACCAACGGGTAAGGAGTGGTGAAGAGTTACTCGAGGAAACACGGCAAAGGTTGAACCTGATTAAGGAAACACGGGAAGAGTTTCAGAACTTGTCCCTGATACCAAGGATGAAGGGAACGGAAAGCAGGAGTGAAGAAGGACCGAGCGTGACTGGAGGTACCAGTGAGGCACAAGCGTTGGACAGCAAAGACACTCTGTTTGACCCTCAGACACTGAACATAAGAAGACAATCTGGTAGCCGAAACTTGGTAATCGCCACGTCATAGTACAATACCGGCAACCCGGGTGGACAAACACAACCCCACCACTGCAACCACAGGGGGCACAACTGGTGCAACAACCGGTAGTGATGGCCTCAAATAAACAAAAGTTGCCCAAGTTCACGGGCTAGGCGAAGGAGGTTCCTCTCCGCCATTGCCGAACCTGTGAAACCATATGGATCCCCAATGGAGTCATAGATCAGGATGAGTGGGTTAGATAGCTTCCTGCCACATTAAGGGAAGGAGCTATTGAATGGTACTCCGATGTGGATAAAACTGGTTTGACGACATGGGGGGCAGTGAAGACAGAGTTCCAAACGGAATTTAAGTTGCTAAGAGATGACAACGAGATCCTTGCCGAGATCTATAGCACAAAACAAGCGAAGAATGAGTCTGTTAGAGCCTACGGGCGCCGACTGAAGGAACTAATTGGAAAAATGGAATCTGCCCCAACCGACAAACTAAAGAAGCGATGGTTCGTTGAAGGATTCAAGACTTCTCTCTGAAATAAAATGAAGATCGTACCCCCGACATCGTACAATAATGCATATAACCGTGCAATGGACTTGGAGAGCAAATGCAAGACCTCCAAGAAAACCAAGTCCTCGGATGATGACTCGTCGGAGGAAATTACTGAGGATGAATCAAGTAAGAAAGTGCATGCTTTACAAAAGACCTCTAGAAGATGATGAAGGAGCTTAAGGCAATGAAAGGAGGATCAAGCAAAACCGAGGAGGATGAGGTGTGGTGTACGAACTGCAAGCCGGATACACGAAAGGTTCTTGCCCGAATAAATCCTTTTGCGACATCTGCCAGATTGCGTGACATTCCACCAAAGAATGCCCCTACAACTTGAGGGCCAGGAATCAACAAGTGTTGTTCATGTAGGAGCAACCTTCCACATCTGGAACCGACGATCAACAAAATAAGAATAATACTGCATCATTTGGCGGCTACAGAAATAACCGACAGAGAGGCAGAGGAAATAACAATAACAACAACCGCCCTTGGATCCAGTATGATGCGAAGGGAAGGCCAATGATGCAATGCAGAAATTGCAACTAGTGGGGACACTTTGACCGCGATTGCCAGAAGGAAACTCCTCCACAAAAACTGTATAGGTGGTGTGGACCATGGGACCACGAGGAGGCCAACTGCCTGAAGCCTGGTTGCAACTACATTGAATTGGAAAGAAGAGATACAGAGGAAGACATCCTAGCAATTACATGAGTACAAGAAAAGAAGGCCACTTATCTTGACCCTCGTACAGAGAAACAAAGAGTACTCGAGGCGAAGGCGGAGATTGAGAGGGAATTGCAGGCCCGAAGGGACCTAAAGGATATCTCCGGCACTTCTACTCGAGCCACGGTAGAAAAAAACATCTTGAGGCAGATAATGCAATTGGAGATACCGGTGAAATTCAAGGACCTCCTCGGAACGATGCCGCATCTAAAAACAGCCCTGTTTAACAATCAAACCATCCCAACAAGTACATTGGAACGGACGTAGGTTTCTAGCGGTTTCGCAGTGGACCCAATGACACTGGCTATAAACAGTGGGTGAAACCCTGCAGTAGTCGAGATGGGTATATTGGGTACCATTCTCACTAACACAATTGTCGATGGTGGATCAGGGGTGAACGTTCTACCCGAGGACACTTGGACGAGTCTCGAAAAACCGACGCTATGGCCACCAACCTTCAACTTATTAGGGGCTGACCAACATAGCATCAAACCCCTCGGAACCCTGATGGCACAACAAGTAACCATCGGGACACAGCCGTTTACCTAGGACTTCGTGGTGATTCCTATGAAGCGGAAAGGGTACGACACCATCCTAGGGAGAGGGTGGCTGGTGCCTGTGAAAGCAAATCACAACTGGAAGAAAAACACTTTATCATTTGAGAAGGGAGGGAGAAAGTTTGTGGTTGACCTCAGGACGTAGATGGTAGGAGAGGAAATGACATCTTCCTCAGACTCTGAATCCGACAACGAAGTAGATGAAGGGAAAGAGAGTATGGAGCCCAATGACGAAGGGGTACTAGAATTGGAGGATGATACAGACTCTATGGATGGCCTATTTCATTGGCAAATGAGTGACTATGAACTATTCCCTCCCTCTTGTAATATGCTGCAGATCAAGGAAGATCTGAACGAGTTCCCTCGGGGATACAAAGAATACAAAGGAGCAGCTCGAATCAAGGAGAGTCATGCCCATCAATTCTCCAAGGATGAACCGATCCGATACAAAGAAGCGAAGCTGAAGGAGATTAATCTCGGAGATGAGCAGAACGCAAAAATCATCCTGATGGGGGATGACTGGAACCCAGTATTAAAGACAGCGGCATTCAAAATCTTTACAAAGTACAAGGACGTGTTCGCCTAGACTTATAAGGATCTGAAGGATGTACCCACGGAGTTATGCATGCATCGGATTCCTCTGGTTTTTGGAGCCCAACCTGTATGAAAGAGGTCATACAGGATGAACAAGAATTATGCTGCAAGGGTGGAGGCTGAAATTGAATGGATGTTGGAAGCGGGTATCATCTTTCGGGTTGACACAAGTGAGTGGGTTTCCCCCATTGTGATATCCTTAAAGAAGGAAGCCAACTAGATCCGCATTTGCATAGATTTCCGATGCCTCAATGCAGCGACAATTAAGGACTTGTTTCCCATTCCGTTCACTAATAGTATATTGGAGGAAGTAGCTGGCCACGAGATTATTCATTCATGGATGGGTTTTCCGGATATAACCAGATATCCATTGCGGAGGAAGACAAATTGAAAACAATCTTCGTAGTGGAGGATAGTGTAAATGCATACAATCGAATGCCCTTTGACCTTTGCAATGCACCGGCGACCTTCCAGCAGATTATCTTACATATCTTTGACAAGATGTTGACCAAGAACTTTAAAGCATTCTTGGACGATTGGTCCATATTCAGTGGGCAGGACAAGCACATTGTGGCTTTGGGGGAGTGCATGGAACGGTGTCGGTGAGCCCATCTAGCACTTAACCCAAAGAAGTGTCGGTTTATGGTGCCACAAGGGAAGTTGCTCGGGCACATAGTATGTAGGGAGGGATTAAAAATAGACCCCGACAAGGTACGAGTAATAGTCAAGATGGAGGCTCCTACGGACGTGACTAGCATCAAATCTTTCCTCAGCCATATTGGATACTACCACCAATTCATCCAGAATTTCGCACAAATTTCATATCCGATGGATAAGCTCACAAGGAAGGGGGAGCCATACGCTTGGACGAAGGATCACAAGGAAGCCTTTGAGGATTTGAAAAAGAGGTTGTTGGGTGCTCCTACTCTTGCATTCCCTAATTGGGACAAAAAATTTCATGTGCACGTTGACGCATCAAATTATGCCATCGGAGCCACCTTGGCTCAGGAAGGAGGGCACGGTTTGGATCACCCCATATATTTCGCAAGCAGGTTGCTGTTAAATGTTGAGAAGAATTATAGCACCACAGAAAGGGAGGCCCTTGGAATGGTCTATTTTGTCCAGAAATTCAGACGCTACTTACTGGCAATGCCATTTACCTTTTATGTGGACCATCGGGCTTTCATGTACCTGGTCAACAAGCCTATTATTCAGGGAAGGGTGAGTCGATGGCTCCTCTTACTTCAGGAGTTCAAATTTAAGATTATCATACTGTAATGTCCCCAAATTGATAGAGAATAAATTAATTAAGTTAATTAATTATTTGGTCCCTATTTAAAAGAAATATTATTAAGGACCTTTAATTAATTAATGGGGGGGGGCCTTTTTATTTAATTATTGTTCGTAGGTGTTTACCAAGTCGGCATTCTTTTGTAAACCCTCAGGAGTTTCTCCGAAGGGGTATTTATGCCCGGCATGTAGGTAGTCGTAGATATGTTGAGTTTGATATTTTATTATTATTGCGAATTCCAGTTGGAGTTCTGGTGTGCGCCACTTCGGAAGTGAAAGACCTTCCCTATTTGGCCTGTTGTAGATTTGGTGGGATTCAACCCTCACCCTACTCTGCTCTGTTCTGCTTGTATCGGATCTGGCAAATACGAAGAACTTCATTATTCATAATATAACCTCCTGGCAATTGTTCCATTTCTGGTACTTCATTGTTGTATGCATCTGTTAACATCTGGAGAATCGCTAAGCAATTGCGTTGCAGCGAAGAAGCAAACCCAAGGGGCAAACATAGCACGTACGGACTTCCTGACCACCATAGGAACTACCAGGTTCCACCGTAGGCACTGCCAGGTTCCACCGTAGGCACTGCCAGACCACCGTAGGCACTGTCAGGCTCCACCGTAGGCACTGCCAGACCACCGTAGGAACTGTCAGGCTCCACCGTAGGCACTGTCAAGTTCCACCGTAGGCACTGCCAGACCACCGTAGGCACTGCTAGGTTCCACCGTAGGGACTGCCAGACCATCGTAGGGACTACCAGGTTCCACCGTAGGGACTGCTAGACCACTGTAGGGGCTGCCAAGTCTAACTGTAAGGACCAGCCACACCGTACGACCTTCAATCTTTGTCTGTTTGCTGAAGAAATTGGATCAGGGGTGCCATGGGTACATTACAGTGGTATCAGAGCTGGTGATCTTGCTAGCCTGTTGGGAAGATTGAGAGTTTTGACTTGGGTCACACTATGACGCCTAGTGAGGCCATATGTCCTCTATCTCAGGACCTAGCCGATTGGAAGGCACATCTGTTGGTCGAATACTCCAAGAATACTTTCGCATGCCAACTGTTGGATGGTCAAGTGCAGGATGACAGATACAAGGTGGTTGGTGACATCATTTACTACAAGGACAAAATTATTTGGTACCCGAGTCCAAAATGAAGGAAAGGATGCTGAAAGAAGATGTTTGCACAAATATCATCGAGCCAATACCCAATGATAAACTTGATGGAAATACAAATTTTATTAGTGATCCTCCGAATGAGCCAGTTCTACCAGTGGGTGATCAGCTTCTTAGGGATGAGCAACCTTTATAGTTAGTTGACTATGGAGTTTACCCTTTGGATCTGAGCATTGATGTTTTGTATGATTGGCTTCCATGGGATCCTGGTGACTCCGGACATGGCAATGTTTATATCAGAGTATCGCAGCGGAAGTTTGGTGCCAGTCTACTCGTCTCTGAATCAAATTATACACGTGATCCTGAGGCAGCATAGAGATTTCAACGGATACTGCGACCAACATCCATGTTTGGTTTGGGATCTGAGCATTGATGCACGTGATGATTGGCTTCAGTGGGATCCTGGTGACTCTGGGCCTGGCAACGTTTATATCAGAGTGGCGCAGTGGAAGCTTGATGGAGTTTTACTCTTCTCACTTACTTCCAGGTGCATGCGCGTGATCATGATGCGACATGGGATTTTCAATAGATACAATCATTGATGCCCGCACTTAGTTTGGGATCCTGGAGTTTTGATGACGGATTGCTTGAGGACAAGCAATCTTTGGGCGGCAAGGATTTATAATGTCCCCAAATTGATAGAGAATAAATTAATTAAGTTAATTAATTATTTAGTCCCTATTTAAAAGAAATATTATTAAGGACCTTTAATTAATTAATGGGGGGGGCCCTTTTTATTTAATTATTGTCCGTAGGCGTTTACCGGGTCGGTGTTCTTTTGTAAACCCTCGGGAGTTTCTCCGAAGGGGTATTTATGCCTGGCATGTAGGTAGTCGTAGATATGTTGAGTTTGATATTTTATTATTATTGCGAATTCCAGTTGGAGTTCTGGTGTGTGCCACTTCGGAAGTGAAAGACCTTCCCTATTTGGACTGTTGTAGTTTCGGTGGGATTCAACCCTCACCCTACTCTGCTCTGTTTTGCTTGTATCAGATCTGGCAAATTTGAAGCACTTCATTATTCATAATATAACCTCCTGGCAATTGTTCCATTTCTGGTACTTCATTGTTCTATGTATCTGTTAACATCTGGAGAATTGCTAAGCAATTGCGTTGCAGCAAAGAAGCAAACCCGAGGGGCAAACATAGCACGTACGGACTTCCGGACCACTGTAGGAACTACCAGGTTCCACCGTAGGCACTGCCAGACCACCATAGGCCCTGCCAGGTTCCACCATAGGCACTGCCAGACCACCGTAGGTACTACCAGGCTCTACCGTAGGCACTGTCAGGTTCCACTGTAGGCACTGCCAGATCATCGTAGGCACTGCCGGGTTCCACCGTAGGCACTGCCACGTTCCATCGTAGGGACTGCCAGACCACCATAGGGACTACCAGGTTCCACCGTAGGGACTGCCAGACCACCATAGGGGCTACCAGGTCTAACTGTAAGGAACAACTACACCGTAAAGCCTTCAATCTTCATCTGTTTGCTGAAGAAATTGAATCAGGGGTGCCCTGGGTACATTACACATACGGCCAGGACGTAGTCACGTGATCGTCGACCAATTGTCACGAATCAAGTCTGGCGAGCCACCTGTTGGAATAAATGACGACTTCCCAGACGCGCATCTATTTCATATTGTCATACTCCCGAAGTGGTACACAAGCATAGGGGAGTATTTATCCATTGCCCGGTTCCCTCAAGACATGCCTTCGAGAGAACGAAGGAAGTTAGTCCTCAGGAGCAGGACCTTCCAACTAATCAACAGATTGTTGTATAAAATGGGTCCAGACCAAGTACTCAGGCGATGCGTGATGGAGGAGGAAGTACCAAGTGTGCTAAGGGAAGCCCACGAAGGACTAGCAGGAGGACACATGGGTCCCGATACGATAGCAAGGAAGGTGCTCTTAGCCGACTTATGGTGGAAAACATTGTACAACGATGCTCGAGAATGGGTAGTCGGATGTGATACTTGTCAGCGAGCAGGGAAACCCCTCAAGCGGGATTTTGTCTCTCAATCCTTCCCATGCGCAAGTGCTATTCGAAAGATGGGGGCTGGACTTCGTCGGACCTTTAAAGGCTAGTCGTGCTCAACGATGCCGATATATTGTGGTGGCCACTGAATATTTAACAAAATGGGTTGAAGCACGCGCTTTAATAGATAACTTAGCACAAAGCACTGCAAAGTTCATCTACAAACAAATAATAACGAGGTATGGCATTCCAATTCAATTGACGAGCGGGAAGTGGACATTTTTTCAATCATATCATTAAGCTCCTAACCACTCAATTCAAAATTTTCCATACGTTGTCAAGTCCATATTATCCTCGGACGTACGGCCAAGCCAAGGCAACTAATAAAATCTTGGTGGGAGTTATCTATAAGTCTTATGGAGTTGAAAGGGAAGACTGGGAGGAAAAGTTGCCTTCAGTGTTATGGGCCTACTGTACCTCATACAAAGAGACCACCGGGCATACACCCTTCCAGCTGATGTACGGACAGGAGGCAGTGGTACCCGTGGAATTCATGGTTCCTAGCCTACGGATAGTCATTGATAACAAACTGGGCGACATGGAGAGTCTGAGGGAGCGACTTTATGCCTTGAATAGGCTAGACGAGAAAAGAGCAATGGCACAGTGGGCAACGGACGTAGCGCAGCAACGAAGGAAACTGTAGCACGACAAGCACCTTCGTCGGATGAAGTTTACACCCGGCCAATTAGTATTGAAGTTTAAGGGGCGAAATGAAATTAAACCTAGCAAATTCAAAGTAAAGTGGTTAGGTCCATATAAAATTCAGGAAGTTGCAGCGAATGGGGCGGTGAAGTTATGGACGCTTGACGGCCAGGCGATTCCGAACGCAGTCAATGGGTCAAAGCTAAAAATATACCATGAAAGGTGAGACAGCGTCGGTAGAACCAAGCAGCCGAAGGTACACAATTTAGAAATTTAAAAAAAAAAGAGTCCGTACAGTACCGTAAGACCTGTTGCTGTACGGACGAAAAAAACTTCGGAAACAAAATTTTAAAAAATAAATAAAATTAAATTAAAATTAAAAAGACCGTACAGTCATACGTAAAAAGAAAAGAAGATCAAGACCGTACGGAAAAAAGACAAGGAAGGTGCTATAAGAAATAAGAAAACCGTACACTGATCGTACAGATCATCATTCTCAGTCGTTCATCCATACACCATACAGTTAGGGAGTGCTTGGTGTTCAAGAAGTGATGGGCAACCGTACATCATACGAAATTTATTCACAGAGAATGAAGGAAACAAAACGCAACTCGAAGGGAGACAAGGAGGACGAGAGCAAAACCGTACACTGTACAGAAGAAAGGTGTGGTGCGTGGGAAAAGGATTGCACAGGTCGTACACCGTACAGAACTCATTCAGCCAAAAGAAAACAAAAAAAATCAGACCATACACTGTACGGACATGGGCAACTTACAAATTCCTTTTGAACCGTACGGACGTAAGGATGGGCCGAACAAATGACTGTGCGCTGCACGGTTATGAAGTTGTGATGTTTTTAGTTTGTATGGACGCGAGTGAGCGTGCAATAATATCGACCGTACGGCTATATGGATGAGCTGAATAAGTGTCAAGTGTAGGCAGTGGTGGCAGGACACGCCAGATGATAATTTCACGAAGGGACAGCTCAGTTGGGCTGAGGTATATTGGGCCATCTAGATGCCAGTTTTCAGTATCCGGGAATACGAAGGAGCTCTAAGAATAATGATCGATAACTTTGATAGATTCAGCAGGACGAGTACCTTCGACTACCGTGGCCATCCGGCCACCATTGCCTTCGTTGTGGCTGATTTCACGAGGGTTATTGGTATTCCAAGGAAGCATGGGAAAAAAGTAGCCACGAAGCCAAAGAAAATGGACGGGGATGAAAAGCTGAAATGGATATCCTTGGTTTTGAGGGCGTTGTCACATGCCGAGTTAGACTCGGTTGTTTCTGCTTCGAAGGGCCATGGTATTAAGAAGACTTTCATTGCACCTGGAGAATGGCGCACAATAATGGATTTAGTGAAAAGTCGGTTGACAGGATCTAGTCGAGCCTCAGACATCGCCATCCCACAGCTTCTGCTCATGAATGGTAACAGAAATGGAGTGGTGTACGATTGAGCGACGCTTCTAGCAGAGCGCATGTACGAGTTCCTCACATTGCAGTGTAAGACATTTTATATGCCTTACTATGCTATTTGATTCTTTTTGGAGGCCACCCGTTAGCAGGTTCCTGCAGACAAATTAGAGGTTTAGCCGCAGGCCACCTTGGCCCCTGGTGAGCCCCTAATTTTCTACTGGCGACACTTGGATATTGGAGGCACACAGTTAGGCCAGAAGAGGAAATCACAGACGGTTGCCTCTGAGTCCAAGGGAGATGATGGTATGGGTAGTGACAGTGTGGAGGAATCAAAGGAGTCTTCGAGGGTGTGAGCGGGAGTGACAATTTTTGCATGGTTGACACGTCGGAGTGTGAGTTAGTGGGAGGAGTGGTTGCCCCCACTCAAGAACACCCCTCAGAGGAGAGAGTTCCATTTACGCCTTCCCTCCTGTCCGGGAGTGTGCCCACATCCGCTGCCATACTGGTACCAGGGTTTGGGCAATTGCACACTCCAGTTACTCTTTCCCGTCCCCCAGTGCAGCCACTAGCGTCAGAGCCAGCCACGGATGTTGCACCTATGGAGATTCAACAAGAGGGACAAGTAGTAGTGGTTCCAGGAGGTGGTGTGGGTCTCAGTGAGACACGGGTTCCTGAGGCTAGGTTGGAGTCAGTGGTGTCAAGAGGTGCTCTTGATGCAGTGGATGCATGGCTCAACCAGTTTCAATTAGTCCCTATGCAGCCCATCGGGCCTCCTCTTTCCCCGTCGAGATAGAGACAGTTGCCACCAACAAGTGCCAAGGTGGTAGAGGTTGAGGAGTGCAGTGCAGGCACTCAACATGTAGCGGAGGATGTTCCAGTTGGGAGTGAGGATGTGGGGCCAAAGGGTCCGGCCCCACCACAGTCAACAGTTGCACCTACAACTACACAGGAGCTTGAGAGTGAGCTAGTCGCCATGGGAGCATTCATGGTGGAGATCTTCGAGATTGGGCATAAGATGCTGGAGGCGGGACAGAGGCTGGTAGCTTCTATGCGGACCGTCGGGTTGGATGTGGCTGCAGGGGCCGTGAGCCATAGTCTTGATTTTCTCACTCGTCAGTGCGAGGGAGATTTCGCGAGGTGTTTTCTCTCTCAGGGGTGGCTTACTGTAGAGACTTCTGCGATGTTGTAGGTATGGCAGGCTCTGAGACTGCCTGGAGGACATCGGTTGTATTCTCTTCTCCAGGAGTTGGAGCAAGGCTTTCGAGTTGTGTACTAGGAGATGCAGAGGGCTCATCATGCAGGAGGCGTGGCCGAGGCAAAGAAGGGAGTGGCCGAGGCAGCTCGGGAGGAGCTCGCCACTCGGCTCCAGGTCGTTGAGGCTGAGTTGGTTGGGGAGCAGGAGTCTCGGGTAGCCTTGGAGGTCAGGCATCAGGAGATGGTGCACTTGGAGAGTCAGTTGCGGGATGAGTTGGCTCAATTGCAACAGTAGCTAGTGGCAACACGGGAGGCAGTCGACTTGAAGGATAAGCAAACTTTGGAGGCGGCTTTCATGGTGAAGACTATGCGGGAACGCCAGTTGCTTGCGGAGCGTGATCTGAAGCACAGGACTGAGCAACTTCTCGCGCTCCGGGCATGCACGACTATTACACCAGGCCCTTCATCTGGGATGCTTCCTCCACCTCCATCTCCTTCATAATTTCTTCTGTTAGTTGTCTATTCATCCCATTTTGTTGTGGGTCCCAAACATTTTGTTGTGTCGTCCGGTGCTGACATTTCTTTTGGGGTGGATGATGTTAGCTGTTACATTGTATGTACGGGAAAGGTATGTATTGGATGTTGTCGGGAACTGGGTAGTTAAACAGTTGGTTCGAGGGAGTTCCACAAATGCGATGGTTTGCCTCACATCCCCTTGGACACCATATGTATGCATTCTTCTCTTCGAGCAAGGGGGATGATTATGATATGCGGAAATACCTTTGTACATGGTGATCAATCTATGAATATAATGTTGTTATGTTCTCTATACATTCTCTGTTAAGTACTTTACCTTTTGTATGCAAATAATCTCTGTTACCCCACGAGGGTAAACATATGACATCACAGAGTTTAGTGTAGATGTATTTTGGAGGAGGTGGTAAAACTCTGGTGGGTTAGATCCAACAAAAATTAGATAAGAGTATGAGTTGCATTTGGAGGAAGTTTGATGATGGTGGAATAAATTTGACATTAATGAAGAGGAACGCAGAGCCCATATGGTGCAAGAGGTTGGGCTATGGTGGAGCAGATTCCACATTGAGGAAGAAGGGTGCAAAGCAGGATTGCTAGAGGAGGAAGATGCTTGTTCTGGCTAGGTGCTGGAATAGGAGGAAGAAGAACCAATTGGAGGTACCTGTTATAGTGATGTGGTTCGCTGAAGGCTGTTTGGAACCTGAAAGAGTGGCTCTACCATCCAACTCCATTTTGTGAAACCAAGCTCACAAAATTTTTCTACCCCGAGTGTCTAATATAGGAGCATCCAAGGATGTAAGAGCAAATCTTACATAGACCAAAAATATTTATTTAATTTGGTTATATCTAGTATTCTCAATAAGGGCTAATGGAAACTATCATATGTCTCCATGTACCTAGAAAAGTGTCCAAAGGGATATAGGGATAAAATTATTTAATATTTGTGGCCCATGTGTAAAGGTAATTGTAATTTTTAAAAAAGGACAAATTTTCCTATTATTTATAATGCAAAAATCAATAAAACCCCCATATTAGTGTGGAAATGAAGAAGGGAAAGAGTTATGTACTCACATGTATTGAGTGGTTACAGAGAAAATGGGAAAAGACACCTCTTTAGGTATCCACTTTGGAAAATTAATAAGAAACCTCCTTAGGCACACTCTTGGGGAAGTTGAAAGGTCGTGTATTGGCCGTGTTGTTTTTCTTGATAGCCATATGTTGTTCCTCAAAAGGAGGAGTGAGATTTCCACGAGGCATAAGAGCACCATGAATAGGGGCTTGGGATAGAGGTTTAAGCATCCAAAGTTGATTGGATCATCTAGAGTGAAGTTGACCATTTAGAGGGAGTTATCATTTGAGTTGAGAAGAATTCTCCTTGATTTGGGTGAGAAGTGGTTCTAACTTGTTGGATTAGTATAGCCCATGAGGCTAAGCATTGTAGTATTTTTTAATATTTTTGTTTCATTATACTGAAGTAATAGAAAATTAAATATTTTTATTCTGGCAATTTCGATGTAATTTTCTTTGTTATGCTATGCATGAATCTTGGATGGAGTAACCTTCATATAGTGTAAAGGAGCATGCATTTGGGTGTGTTAAGTCTTAAATTTGAACCAAAATTGCATAAAGAAAAAAATACAAAACGCACGATATATCTTGGGAAAACCCTCCTTGAGGGAAAAACCCAGCCACACCACCAAAATCGATCTCCTTTATTTATGATAAATAGACTGAATACAATTCCTCCAAAATTTCGGAGACTCTAATATAGCTGAAGGAGAACAATAATCAACGCTTACAAAGATGAAGTCTTTAGACTTCTTTACACACTAAATACTTAGAAAGATACAAATAATCTGAATCTGCGTCTCAACACAATCTTTGTAAACAATATAAAATCTCAAAACTCTAAGTAGGAACCTCACGACACAACACAAAAAGGAATAGAATCACTCTAATCAAAATGCTTAATGTATGCAAGGAACCACAAATGCTTTAACAACAGAGTAGCCAAAAATCCCGCGACACAGAATGGAGTCGGCATTAATAGAATAATCGCCCAAATCAACAACATACAAATCCATGAGAATGTGAAACAGGAATAGCAAGAGAATCGAGTCTTTCTTGAAAACGCTAGACTGTCCGTAGGGAAGAGATGACTCTTCATGAGCAGACGCGGGAGTCTCTTTAGTAACTCACGATGCCATATCACCCTTACGTGGTGACTCTTCATGCTACCACGGATGACACAACATCATCCACGAATAATAAGTGAAGACATAAAACATATTGATAAATAGAGTCTCAGCTCAAGCAAAAAGACATTCAAACTTGAATATTGAAATACAACCATACTCGGCATCCAAAAACAGGTAGAAACCAGCAAATGAAGATGAATTTAGAATTTCTACTAAAGCTACATACTTCAACACTCCCCCTTAGCAAAGGAGAAATTTTCCATATACTCATGTCATGGAGTCTCTCAACATGACACTTACAATGGCTACACCCATATGTGAGAAAGCAACACAAAAAAAATATCACAAAGTCTCTCAACGTGACAGCATCATGGAGTTATTCAACATGATGTTCACCATGGCTACACCCATGAGTGAAAATAAACACAACTCTCGTCACAGAGTCAATGTGATGTCGTCATGGAGTCTCTCAACATGACGTCCACTATGGCTACACCCATGAGTGGAAAGAGTCAACATGGGCTTTCACCTCAAATTCCTTCATCATAGAGAAAGATGCATTAACAAGGGCTTGCACCTCACACTTCATCACAAAGAAGAATTCCTTAACAAGAGCTTGCACCTCAAACTTCTTCATCACAAACAAGAATGCATTAACCACATAAAGAAAGAATTACTTCTCTCTCAGCAAGAGCATCATTCTCCACAATACCAAGCTTATCTCGAAAATAAGAAAACTTCACTCTAGGAAGAGACTTGGTGAGAATATCAATTGTTTTCTCATCCATGCAAATGTACTTCAGCTCAACTTCTTTTCTTTGAACCATGTCTCTCAAATAGTGATACTTGATCTCTACATGCTTAGATCTATCATGAAAAATAAGATTAACCGAAAGCTTCACACAACTTTGGTTATCACAAAGAATCGCGGTGGGTTCCAAAGATTGCCCAAACAGTCTTGCAAGAAGTTTACGAAGCCATACTGCTTCTTGGGCTGCCATACAAGTTGTAACATATTCAGCTTCAGCTATACTTTGAGCTACACATGATTGTTTCCTGTTGCACCAAGAAATCATAGCTGAACCTAGGTTGAAATAACAACCGGAATTTTTCTTCTTGTTAGGCACACATCCTACCCAATCTGAATCAGAAAAACCATGCATTTCACACCTTCACAAGAAGAATATTTCATACCATAACATATCTCAGAATATGTTTGGCTGCAATAAAATGAAATTGTCTAGGCTCGCACATGAACTGACTCAGAGTGTTAACAACATAACATATATCAGGCCTAGTGTTAACCAAATACATCAAAGATCCAATCAACTGCCTATACATGGAAGGATCAACTAAATCTCAACTAGCAGCAACCTCATGTAACTTTTTTGGATTAGCTTCCATAGGAGTTGCCATTGATTTGCAATCAAGCATGCCAAACCTTTTCAAAATATCAACGGCATACTTCCCTTGACTTAACATAATTTCATTGGATCTTTGCCATACTTGTAATCCAAGGAAGTAGTGCATAAGACCGAGATCTTTCATCTTGAATTCAGAACCCAACTCTTTCTTAAATCAGCAATAAGATTATCCTCTCTAATAATAAAGAGATCATCAACATAAACAACCAAAATTAATGCATGATCATCAATAACTTTGAAATAAAGATTTGGATCAGCATCATTTTAAAAAAAACCCAAGCTCAACAAATAATTATCTATTCTTTCATACCACGCATGAGGAGCTTGTTTGAGGCCATACAAAGCCTTCTTTAATTTGCAAACATGTGATTCCTTTTCATGAATCACAAATCCTTCTGGCTGCTCAATAAACACTTCCTCTTCAATTACCCCATTCAAGAATGTTGTCTTCACATCCATTTGATGAAGTTTCCAACCTTTAACAGTTGCAACAGCAATAATAGTTCTAATAGAAGTGTAACGGGCTACTGGAGCAAATGTCTCCTCATAGTCTATACCTTCCTTTTAAGAAAAACCTCTTGCTACAAATCTGGCTTTGTATTTTTCAACACTACCATCAGCAACATGTTTGATTTTGAACAACCATTTAGAATGAACAATAGATTTACCTTTGGGTCTTGGGACAATATCCCAAACATCATTCTTGATAATTGATTGATACTCTTCCATCATTGCATCTCTCCACACTTGTTGATCTGTTGCTACCTCAAAACTTGTAGCTCGAATTCAATAATATAGCTCATTAAGGCAACATAACAAGTGAACTTATGAGGCCTTTTACTTTCTCTGAATGTGCCATGAGGGGATGAATATTTTTCAGTCTCTTGCATAGTGTGCCTTGCCCACAATGGCCTCTTCTTGTTAAATGAAACATTATTTTGAAATGATCTATCAAATACCGATTATATCGGTTTATTAATAAATAAACAGCAAATGTTAAATACCGATAAGTATCAGTTTTTTGAGTGTCAACTACTATCTACCTTAACTGATAGTTATCAGTATTACTAAGTCGATAGTTATCGACCATTACAAATCGCCAAATATCGGTTAATGATAACCAATAGTTACTAAGTGAAACGGTGTGAACATTGACAATGAATTGGACAGTCACGACTTGATGGGTCGTGACTCATTAATGAATCACGATTCATCAAGCCATGACTGCCCAATATCATAGATAAACAATATCATTCGATCATCTAAAGACATCGAAGTACAGAAATTTATAAGTATCAAAGTGTCTTGCATATTAATATTCACCTACAGCAATATCATATCTGATATTCAATACTAATATCTATAGAAGTTTATCATATTTTACATGGTATCAGAGCGTTGGTTCTGAAGGATCTGAGTGGCTGATACACTTGAGTAATTAGATTTAGATTGAATACATTACATTCCAAATGGAAACCATTATCAGATTCGAGGATAGGCTTGAGGGAGCAGACAACTTTCAATCATGAAAGTTCAGAATCATAATGATATTAAAAGTCGAATCTCTCATAAAAGAAGACAAATTAAAACCAGAGGTGGAACCTGACATATCAACTTGGAATGAAGGAAATGATAAAGCAATGAAGATCATCATCGATGGAGTTCGAGATCACATTGTTCCAATTTTAACAAAATACGAAAGAGCATATGAGATGTTCAAAGCACTAGAAAAAACTTATGAAATAAGTAATGCAAGCAAGAAATTAGCCTTGATATAGTATCAAGTATGGATCCCATATACAAAACACTAGCCACATGCATGGTTGTAGCTACAAATTGAGCAAAATAATGATAAATTAATCTCTATTTTCATCATATGAATTTATTTTGATTATTTAGGGTAAATAAACAACATATGGTGTCTATCAATAGGTAGCAAATATATAGCATTATAATAATCAAAACATGAAATGTTGCTCTTGAAACATTTATGCCCTTCCAAGTCTCTCCCTTCCTTTGCTTTCATATCTGCAAATGGTAATGGCATGATTGATCTTCAAATACTCATGGAGACAAAGATAAGCTACAATATCTCACCTTTTAGTTTTTGGCCCTTTTTGTATTCAATTGCCATAGACAAGCAAAGATCATTCATTTCTTGTAGGCAGCCACAATGCCATTCAATCAAAAATTAGGGCATCACTCTCTCTAGGACACTTTAGCAAATGTAATCTCTCATTCAAAAAGACTCAAAAATTTGGACACCACAATTTCTAAGGGTGTTCGGGAGAAGTGGGTAACCACAAAGTGGTTGAAATCCTAAGTCATGGTTTCATCAAAATACATAAACACACACTACAAGTGGTTTTTGATAGAAATAAGGATGTTGATGACACTAAAAAGGCATTGAGATAACTATACATCATAGGTAAATTTCGGCCTATGGCCGAGTATAAGGTTTACATAATTTGGCTTCAAAACAATGGAAATAGCTAAGGAAGGGTCCAACTTTGCTTCCTTATGAAAAAAGGTCTCTTCATTGTCTGCTGGGAGACAAAGGTAGGTCAAAATGTGATGTTAGCCTTTGGGCCATGATATTCAAATTTAAAAAAATATTGTGATTAAAATCACCATACCAATCTTTTGATCCAAGGAACATCTTTTTACTACAATACCAATGTGGGTTTTCCTCCCTTACCTACCACGACAATCTTGGGCAGATTCATAATTGAGGGCAATTGGCAATTCACCTAGTAAATTTCTTCATGATTCAAAGGATGTCAAGGACTAATTTGAAATTTCACATTTCTTTTATTGAGATATGCTTTAAGATAAATTTGTATAAGGAGTTTCGAAAATCAATTTTATTGAAGAATGGTTGTGGTTGTTGCAAGTCTTCAATTATGTCAACATCCCCTTTAGGTATCATATGTGTTTTATATGGGCATTTCGCATTTTATTACACAAGTCAAGTTGCTTATTCATCAACTCAGCAATCCAAAAAGATTGCAACCTAGTGGCAAGAGGTAGAACCACACCATTATCAGGCAGATCCATTCTTGATTTTGACAAAAGAAAAAAGAAAGGACAGATATTCTTTACTTCAGTTCATGGTTGATTGATTGTGTTCTCAAGTAGAAGTGATTGAATTGCAAGGGCTCTTCCTGGGTAGGCAACTTCAACCAACCATGACCTCCCTAGCAACTAAAAGACTATGAGATTTTAGCATCTTAAATGGCAAAGATAAACAATAAGGTGCAGCCTAAAGTAGAGAGACTATAAAGTGAAGTGGCATAATTGATTCACTAAACCTAGATCATTATCTCCATCTGGTCAAGATTGGACTCAGATATAAAAGAAAGAGCTCCCCGCTCTTGGAAGAATAATGAACACTACATGATGTTAAGATCATCCAAAAAGGAAAAAAGGGGAAAGAATCAGTAGGTTTCCTAGGGTTGATGCACTCCGAGTCTGAAATTCATTGACCAAAGAAAAATGGTGGCTACTATAACACACAAGTAAAACTCAAGAAAATGTAGATCCTAAACTAATAACAATAGATAGTGTAGCTTATAATCAAGCAACATGAGAAGAATGGAAAATCCTAATTCTTTTTCATGCAATCAATAGAAACTAGTAGCATTTTGTAGACAACTATATTTGAAGATAATAAAAATTATTTTTTTATAAGAGGGAGTGCACTCCAAGTCTGAAATTCATTGACCAAAGAAAAAGGGTGGCTACTATAACACTCAATTAAAATTCGAGAAAATGCCGATCCTAAACTAATAACAATAGATAGTGTAGCTTTTAACCAAGCAACATGAGAAGAATGGAAAATCCTAATTCTTTTTCATGCAATTAATAGAAACTAGTAGCATTTTGTAGACAACTATATTTGAAGATAATAAAAATCTTAATAAATAATGCATTCGAGGACAAAATATTATAAAAGTTAAGTAAACTCAAGATCCATACCTTTATAGCATGGAATAAAGATCATGCCCATTGGTGTAATCCTGTAATGGAACAATCGAAACACTTATTTTAAAAAGATAGACAAATAGTAGCTATCAAATATAAATATAGTTAACAATTGAAAATGTCTAAATCGTCAAAAAAAGAAGATGTTTTCTTAAATATGAAAAATAATCTTAAGATATTTCTTAATGTGTGATTAAAATGGATGAGATAATGTAATGTCCCCATTTTCAGGTTCCCAAGCAGTGCAATTGTTGTTGATTTTCTTGTTTTATATCAGCTTATTTAGAGGGCTAATTTGATTTTACTAGTGAGTTCAGATGTTTAGAGGAGCCATACGATGCTTTCAAACTAAGTCACAAGGTTCAAATTCAAGTTTGATTTTGATAAAGTTTGACAAGGTTATAAATTTGAAAAAAAAAATCAACATTAAATTTGCCCTCTATAATTTATTTATTTTAAATATAATATAATTATGGTTTGTTTAACCCCATATACATTTATTTTGATTTTTTAAATATAAGTAACACAATTATAGTTCAACATTGTTAAATAGATTTTATTAATATAATAAATTTAAAAAATAAAAAACAATACAAGATTTTATTTAAATAATAAAATTTTATTCTTACCATTAAAAAGAATTATTTCAAAAAGTTAAAATAAAAGAAACACTTAATTTTATTTAAAAAAACATTAAAACATCTTATATTACTTTATTTTAACTCTAAAAGCAAAATACAAATGCTAAATTCTATTTCAAAAAACATATATATTTTTAACTTTGAAAACAAAACAAAAACACCTATAAAATAAAATATATTAATTTTTTATTTCAATTTCAAAAACAACAAAAAAAGTGGGGGCCCCTTGTGCCCTAAGTACACAAACTTAGGAAAAGTTAATTATGGAAGAGAAAACTGTGCAGTTGCTTTCTCACCGGGGTTCCTTTTGGAACCTCTTCTTGTTGGTTGTTGGGTTTTCTTGGTTTGGCCTTGGACCTTCTAATTTGTACTCTCTGAATTGTTCTAAATAAATTCTTACCCCTTTAAAATTAAAAAATATAAAAAGCACTAAATTTTAATGTATTAAAATGCATATGATTAATAAGTAAACTAAAATAATAGTATATTTAAATATATCAAATATTAATTTTTTAATATAAGTCTTAAAGAAATTTAAGATAAAAAAATTTAATCGTTGTTTGAAATATAATAAAACATAAAAACTTTAAGATACACCTAAACTCAAACTACGAATATGGAAGACAAATGTCATGGCAACATAGCTTGAAGACTCCTAGTGAGCAAATGTCTTGATGAAAATTCAGTGCAGAGAGTTCAACAAGAGTTCCTGCACTATAGAGGCCTTCCTATATTATGACATAAACACTCCAAGAAAATCTCATGCCCATGAATTTGTAAATCCTGATCTTTATTTATAGTCATTTGATCCTAGCGAAATCACCTCCATTACGACGGCCATTTACCTGTCACTCTGAGTTTTGTGCTATGTTACTAGCTTTCATTGTGACCTTTTTCTTGCCTGGCAATTTTTTGTCATTCTAAGTTTACCCATTGAACACAGGTTGCAGATTTTCCTTGTTCTAGAAACAAGAAATTTTCACTGCCCTAGCCACCAACAAAAACCAAATTTGTCTTCAAGAGAAGAAATTATCCAAAAACCTTAAAAAAACACTTCATAAAAATACGTTTCAATAAAAATGAAGTTGCCCCTTTTTACATCTGAATTTTCACCCAAAATTTAACAAATATCATGCATTCTTTTACTAAAAATAGATGCTCCCTCAAAGAACCTTAGATTTTTCTGGAGTTGGCATCCATTTTGGAAGTGATAGCTTGTGAATTTCATGAATGGCTCAACCTATTTCAATGCTGCATTTTCTGGGTATATTTAAATTAGATATCAGAAATAATATTAGGAATTTTCAGCTTCATATATTTCTGAGTTTTATCAAATTTCTGAGTTGTTAATAATTTGCACTTTGTTTATCATCTCAAAACTATTGCAAAGCACAAAACATAGGCAAACGGGGCCGCATTGTTGGATAATATCAGTTTTGGTTACTGATCATGCTGTTGATATTCATGTTTTGTCACTGATGTCAACATATATCTCTGTGGAGAAGATAGACTGGCTACTTGACTGCAAGGAGTGTACGAACACTGTACGGATGATTTAGAACGATCGAAGTTGGATTTATGCAGAAGGATGTGTGTTGACCTTATTCCTAAGGTCGCTTGGCTTTATGTTGCATACTGTGGATGTTACAGTTGATTTGGTGAAGACTAGTTTTCTGGACTGTAACTGTGATTTTGGACAGAGCAGGTCTCTATGTTTCGAGTATATCTTTCTGGCGAAGATATTTCAGATGATGCGAGCTTACTGGTGGACTGGTGGACAGCAGACATATGTTGGAGTAATGGGTTGAGTTCGATTTTTGTTTGGATACTAATGACGTCAGCTGTGGCGTGTATTCTGGAGAAGACCTAGTTCCTGGCCGACTTCAGACATGTAGCATGTAAAATTAATTGTGAGCGTGGATTACGGATCTGAAAGTATATCAGATGGATTGTAGTTGATGTTTACTTGTTATAGGTAGCGTGTGTATCTTAGCAAGGGGTTATATAATTATTTGTATGATGGAAACCCTTAATTGGCCGACCTAGTTGATTATGTATTAGGAAAGCTTAACTGGCCGACCTAATGAATTATTGTAAGAAGGTATATATGGATGATCTTTTCTTGTGGAGAAGATGTAGTAGAGAATTAAGGACAGAGATGTGTGTAAGCTGCGAAGCTTGTTGACTGCTGGATATAGAGCAGAGTTGATACTTCATTGGAACTGACCAAGCAAAGACAGTTGCTATCAGACAATTCACTGGATTGTGTATTTGATTTACACACTTGATTCGGATTGTAAATCCTTGAGGGTGGCTTTAACCTTCTTTGGGTAGTGTGCCTTGGCAGTGAGCCTACTATTTTCTTTGACTCCTAACAGGGTCTGTCTCCTAACAGGGACTGTGTACCGTAATGTTCTAAACAAGCTCCTAACAGGGCTAATATCTTTTAAAAGGGATACTATACTCTCAGTACATTATTTGTGGGTGTTAATTCCCACCGGAGTTTTACCTTTAACAGGGATTCCTCGACAACAAATAGTGTGTTATGGTGTTGGCATTTACTATGTTATCATTTACATTTGCAGATTTGTAATGTCCCCGTTTTTCAGACTTCGGGATTAGCTTGGTTTGGCGACCCTCACAAGCTAATCGGGTGTTCAGAGGGGGTCAAATTGTGGAGCCAGCGTTGGGATTCCATTCTGGAGATTCAGTTTATCATGTCTGCTCTTCGTTCAGGTCAGTTTGGCTGACTTACTATTTTTAGTAAGTGGGGTTTCTGGTATGGCCAGGATTGGCAGGGTGTCTGCACAGAGCGTCCGATATCTTAGGATCGAATTTCAGAGAATCTCCAGTTTGAGGGACTTACTATTTATAGTAAGTCTATTTTTAACAGTGACTATTTTTAGCAGGGCACCTGGTCACATGATGGTTGACAGTCATGACCTCCTGTTTAGATGGTTTGGAAAAATAATGAGTATTTTAAGAGATATTACTATTTAATGGCCATTAATGATAATTAATTATTAAAGTTAAAATATAAAGTTATAACTTTATATTAAAGTTGGGGCCATTTAAGGGTCGTGTATTATTAATACTCATTATGAAAGGAGGATGAAAGAATTAATGTTATTTCCTAAGTTATGAAGTTAAAAATTAAATAACATTTCAATGTTATTTAAAAGCACAAGGGGGTCGACCTAATTGAGGATAATTATAAAAAGGCAATGAAGACAAATGGAATTCATTATTGGATGATTATTATTGAACTTTGCTTATTTTTGCTCTTGCTTGGAGAACGATGGTTTCTACTTGCAGCCGCCATTGGAGAACGGAAAATCTTCAGTGTTGCAGCCATTTGAGTTGGTGAAATATCCAGTGAATTTGGCATTCAAGAGAGCTTC
>MU228075.1:937681-955307 GCA_018584345.1 Thuja plicata
AAATAGAGTTTAGAATCTATCACTCATACAAAATAAGCTTAAACTTTATGCGCTCGACCAGAAAAAGACCATTACTTTACTGACCTGGAAGGACGTGGAAAACTACTTGCAGAGCGACTGAAACACAGAGACGCCAACTAAACTGGAAACAAAAACAAAACGCCAAACAAAGCGAAAAAGAGAAACATAAGACTGGATGTTTTGTAAGAAGTAAAACGGAGCAGGACCAAGGGATGACTGACCCTGCCAAATATAACTTCTTGCAAAACCTCGACACCCTTAGAGAAAAACTCCTAGCAACCATTGATAATTGCGTAGGGTTGTCCCTAATTTTGCATTCTCCAAAATTAGGGACAACAATAGTTTTGAACTATTTTACTTTTTTATTAGTTGGTTTCAGTTTAGGAAATTAAAATTGATTTTTCTTTTGTAAAGGATCTATATTGTAGTCTAGTTCATATCTTAAATTATCCAAAAACCTTAAAAAAACACTTTATAAAAATATGTTTCAATAAAAATGAAGTCGCCCCTTTTTACATCTGAATTTTCACCCAAAATTTAACAAATATCATGCATTCTTTTAATAAAAATAGATGCTCCCTCAAAGAACCTTAGATTTTTCTGGACTTGGCATCCATTTTGGAAGTGATAGTTTGTGAATTTCATGAACTGCTCAAGCTATTTCAATGCTACATTTTCTGGGTATATTTAAATTAGATATCAGAAATAATATTAGGAATTTTCAGCTTTATATATTTCTGAGTTTTATCAAATTTCTGAGTTGTTAATAATTTGCACTTTGTTTATCATCTCAAAACTATTGCAAAAGACAAAACATAGGCAAACGGAGCTACATATTATAGATAACCACTAGTATAGCGCTTGATTACTTTGAGTTCTTTGAAATTGTTCTGTAAATATTGTTGCACTTCCTAGAGGTATAGTTTTGAACTATTTTACTTTTTTATTAGTTGGTTTCAGTTTAGGAAATTAAAATTGATTTTTCTTTTATAAAGGATCTATATTGTAGTCTAGTTCATATGTTAAAATATGGACTCTCTCTATTTAATTGAAACATTTATATGAATTAGTTTCCAAGGTATACAAGCTAAATCAATGGAACTTGAGACTACATGAGTGAAGGTTGTCCTTGTATGAGTAGAAATTAAAAAGCAAGTAATTGTCAAGGAAATACATATGTGATGAATTCTCATCTAAACTCAAACACTCATTTTGTGGGATTTTATCTTGGCCCACAGATACAAAGAAAACTTGTTCTATTTGGGTGTAGTCACACTCAAAGCGGTTCTTTGTTCCTCATTATAGTCCTAGTGCACAATCTTCACTTGAAGCATCATGAGATGAGGAAAAATGTGATAATTTTTGTATCATAGTAACATGCCATTCAATGATGCAAGCATGACATCATGGGTCATTGATCAATGCATTGATTATAGGTAGAAAAGGGTTCAAGGCATGGACTCATATAAAATGTGTGGGTGCCTGTTGGACAAGGCACTGAAAAACATAGACAATTTGGCACAAAAGAGATGCACTATTTTGTCTGATGGGTGGATGAATGATAAAAACTGAACATTGATCAATTTCCTACTGGCTTTAAATCTATAGTTGGTTCTTTTGAAGTCAATTAATGGTGGTATAAAGAATTGAAAAATATAGAGGCTCTAAACAATATGTTTGGATAGGGTGTTAAAGGAAGTGGGTGTGGAGAATGTCATACAAGGTGTGACCAATAATGCAACATAATATATAGCAACTAGGAGACTTCTTGAGCATAGGCACCATACTATCTTTTGAATTCCTTGTGTTGCCCATCATAGTGATCTACTTGAACATATAGAGAAACTTAAATGGGTTAAAAATATGGCGGAATAGGTGAGGAACATCATAAAATACATCTACAACCACCCTTGGGTGCTTCACCTAATGAGAAAGAACGATAAGAGAAAAGAGATTGCCTAATCAAGAGCCACATGGTTTGGCACCAAATTCCTCACATTGCAAAGCAATATAACTTCAAATACACTTAAGAAGATATTTGTTCTCTCATGGCGGGTTGTAATGTCCCTTTATGTGATTCCTTAGGGTTTTGACTAATTTCATGAATTACAAGAGACTTCTTTCTATCTAATTCTTTGATTTCTCATTACCCTTTGTTTTAATGATTACTATATTAGTTTTCAGTCTGATTTAAATACTTGATAGCCAACTCTTCTAAAACACAAAATGACTATACAAAGGGTCTGGAAGATCAACCAATAAAATTGATAAAAATTCCTCATATAAAAAATGCTACAAATGATGGATGCAAATGAACATATACAGCTATATTATCAAATCGGTAATATTCTTGGAATGACAATTTGAATTTCTGATATGATAAATCAATCTGCAACTATAAAGGGAATATATATCAATCTACAAATATGTGGATCAAATGGATAATCTGCAGTATCTGATATTGTAATGTTCCTTGTCTGGGTGGCTCAAAATCTTGGAACAATAACTTTAACTTCTCACACTTATTTTATCTAAATCTTGCAATTGAACTAAGTAGGAGAAATTAGGCTCAATAACAATTATTATTTTATATTTAATTTATGCAATGTGATTAATATGTTGATATGGAATATGTTGTGGAGTATGATCTTCCTATCTCTTATAGTGATAGAGGTTTTCTACCTCTAGTATATAATTATGTGCAATAAGGCTGTTTCTGATATATATATTATATAAATGTAATTGGTATGTATTGATTAGAGAAAAAGGTTTTGCTATGTCTGATATAATGATAATAAAGGTGTAAATGGAGAAATACAGCTTAAGACAATATGTTGTTGTTTTAAAATTCAACTTAGATGCTTGCACATTCAGTTCGACAATATTTCTGATATGCACCTCCTATGCTTTGTTGTCTCTAGTCTGCAATTATACTCTTACAACCTATTATTGTTAAATAGTAGATGCTCAAATATATGTAACCAAATCTGCCAAAAGGTGATTTCTCTATTAAGCGGTCTGATATGGATGGGTAGAAAAAAATAAAGAAGCAATCAATGATTTTGTTTGGAAGGTATTGATCATCTTAAATATCTATGAGATTGAATGTAAACATATTTTGGATGTTAAAAGACAAGTCTCTTCATACTTCAACTAACTAAAATCGCACTCTTTATCTTCTGTCATAATTGTTGTTATTATCTATTCTATTCAAGTTGCTGCCTGACTTAATTAATCTGTCTTAATCACTGCCTTAATATAAACATGATGTATTAACTCCTTTGCTTTGTCTTAATGGATCACAATTTAGGAATGAACCCTTAATCGAGTCGTACCTCTTGATAATCCATCAACACATTCGTTAAACATTACCACAATTCGTGTCTTAAGCAGAGAATCACGATCACTCCCTTAATATTATCATTGCTTGGTAGAATAAGTCGTCGACTATGGTCTGTAATGATCCATCATTCTTATTACTAGATGTAGACAATAGAGTCTTGTCTTCAGCCAATAATCCTTTCAATTGCCCGTTTTGGGAATATCTATAATTTCTTATTGGAATCAAAATGCATAAACAAATCGATTGATTACTTGTCTGAGTTGTTGCTAACGGTATTCCTTTCATATAAGCGTGAACTTCACCAAATGCTGAAAATATAGGTGCCTCTAATCACATAGACTTCATCTATAGATACGTGCTGAATAGACTTCATCATTGACGTCTATTTGATGGCAAAGATATCGCTCATTGTCCCAGATTGGAATTGTCTTTTCCACTCGAAACACTGAATCACACCATATATTTTGCAATCCGGTCATCCAATGTATAGAGGATATAATCTCCATTAGGTATTATCATAAGATATGATTCTATTGTTTCATGTACTCAAAATTGGCAGCAACCGAATATTTTTAATCTATATTCCTCAAATAGTCATCACTTATATTGAATCCTAATGATTATAATTATATAATTCAATCAATATATATATATATATATATATATATATTTAATAAATTTAAACTCTAAAATTATTATTTATAATTATATTTTGGTATTTATTATTTATTTATATCATAATTATATTATTTATTTATTTATATGTATACTTTATTGTTATTATTTATTTATTAAATTCACTATTATTATTATTATTTATTTAATAAAATCTTATCATTTAATTACTATTGGTTATTTAATCCTATTTCAAAACGGGGACATTACAGTCCGTCCTTCCCCAAAATTGCTTGTCCTCAAGCAATGCAAACCTTCGGTGTGAGTGGTGACCTACTACGTAACTCCGATATCCAATCCAACGACCCTGAAATGGTAATTTCAACTTGAGGTTAGACAGATATATTTACAAATATAAACTTATCAAATTTGAGATCATAATATTTAATTTAAAATACTAAGAATAATTCAAAGACGGGACTTATCTTGTTGTATTCTAGACTTCTAGGCTTCTATGTTCCTCTCATGAAAAAGTCTTCAAGGATATAAAATCTTTGCCTTAATTCCTTTTTAGGAATTTCAACATTCGCTAAGAAAATCTTTGATCAATCTTTGACACTCACAAAGAATGTCTCTTGATCATGCTCTGACACTCACCAAGAATGTCTCTCGATCAAGCTCTGACATTCACCAAGAATGTCCTTGATCAAGCCTCGACGCTCACCAAGAACGTCTAATACAGTTTTGACACTCACCAAGAATGTCTCTTGATCAAGCTCTGACACTCACCAAGAATGTCCTTGATCAAGCCTCAACGCTCACCAATAATGTCTAAATCAAGTTTTGACACTCACCAAGAATGTCTCTTGATCAAGCTCTGACACTCACCAAGAATGTCCTTGATCAAGCCTCGACGCTCACCAATAACGTCTAAATCAAGTTGTGACGCTCACCAAGAATGTCTCTTGATCAAGCTCTGACACTCACCAAGAACGTTCTTATTTAGTTTATTAAATGTTTATTAACAAAAATTTATGTTTACATAAATATATTAGTTACTATTTTGCATTACTGATTAACACAAACTTTCTAGTTTGTTGTCACATCTAGGGCTGAACTTCCTCAAATCTCCATTGGCTTTCTGCTCCTTTTTCTACTTGGATGTTATTAAGATCCCCCTTATCATATTTTGCTCTCTTATGTGGCATTTCTTCGTCAAGTGTTGCTTCTATTCTATGGACTTGACTCCTTTTTCCGCACTTGTGCCCCTGATCCCAGGGTTCTTTGCACCTGAAACATATAGCTTTCTTCATTATTTCATCTCTCCCTTGGCATTGATGCCCTGTATTACACTATTCTTGCATAAATAACATTTTCGTCCCTTACTGTCCTTCCTTGAATCTTCATACCTATGTTTTGTCTTGGGTGGAAAATTCTTAGGTTTTTCTTTTGAAGAATTTGATTTGACCTTCTTAACCTTTTGTATTGCTTCTGCTAAGGTTTGTGGTTCGAGGGGGTTGACTATACTTTTAATTGAGTTCTTAAGTCCTTCGACGAACAGATAGGTGAGTCTTTTTTGGGATAGATTAGGAACCATGACAGAAAGTTTTTGAATTCATTAGCAAATTCCTCCACCGTCCCATGTTCCTTAAGTTGTGTAAGTTCCTTAAAATACCATTCCGGTTCTTGCTGATCAAACCTATTAATGAGTTTGTGAGAGAAATCTTGGTAAGAGGTTATATTTTGATGGCCTAGGGAGAGAAGCCCATTGTGCCACCATTCATGTGCTATCCCCTCTAAATGGAGTATGGTGAATTGGAGTGCATCCCCTTCCGTCAATGGACTGAGGGTGTAGTAGGTGTTTAATTTTTGTAGCCAAGCTTGAGCCGTACTTTTCCTCGATCCATCAAAATTGGGAAGTATCACCTTGATTACCTTATGTTTGAGATCCTTATTTGTATATCTTTTTGTTCTCTTAGGTACTTCATGTTTTAGGCCTTCGCAAAATTCTACAAATGTTATGAGCTCCCTTATCTCTGGTTCAAGACTTGCATAGGCTCTAGCACTATCTAAAACACTATTTGTGGGTTGATCTTCTTCTTCCCTTGGTATTTCTTCCCTAGGTAAGAAGGGTGGTTTGGGAACTCTAAACGTGGATGACTCATTGTTTTCTGAATGGTTAGAACTTATATCCCTCCCATTGGTAGAGTTGTTCCTGACGTCGTTGATTGAATTTTCCATACTTTGTAGGCCCTGGAGGAGTGCTTGATTAGACTTTTCTAATCTTTCATTTTGGCTAATGAGGGTCTGATTTGTTTGTTCCATAAAGGTTCTTAATTCATTGGCCATTTCATTCATGGTGGTCTTTTTCGCTTTTCTCTAATAGGTTTGCACCAACTGCTCTTCACAGGATGGCAGGATTATGTTCTGATACCACTGTAATGTTCCTTGTCTGAGTGGCTCGAAATCTTGGAATCGAAATGCATAAATAAATTGATTGATTACTTGTATGAGTTGTTGCTAACGGTATTCCTTTCATATCAGTGTGGACTTCACCAAATGCTGAAAATACTCGTGTCTATAATCACAGACTTCGTCTATAGATATGTGCTGAATAGATTTCATCATTGACATCTATTTGATGGCAAAGATATCGCTCATTATCCCATATTGGAATTGTCTTTTCCACTCGAAACACTAAATTGCACCATATATTTTGCAATCCGGTCATCCAAAGTATAGAGGATATGATCTGCATTAGGTATAATCATAAAATATGATTCTATTGTTTCATGTAATCAAAATTGGCAGCAACACTGAGGTGTCAGGTTCAGGCAGGGAACACCTAGAATTGGCATTGATCATCAGGAGTTAATAAGCTCATTATTCATATTATAATTATTAATTAAGTTATACTTAATTAATAATTAAATTAAAGCTTATTATAAAGTATGCCAAGTGCCTTTATTTATTATTTCATTAAAGTGACTTTGGTGCCTTAGTTTTGAAGGAATTATAATTGAATATTATAACTTGGATAGCAACAAAAGCAAATATATTAAAAAAGCTAAGTTATGATTTAAGTTATGGGAGGTGTTTGTTTGAACTTTGAAGCTACCAGGTGGATCTTCAATTGAGAATTATAAAAGGCTTTATTGATGAAAAGGAATGCATTCATGATTTTGGGATTTTTATTTTTTTGTGAGAAGGAAATTGGAGACAATGGTTTCAGTTTTAGAGATTGAAGAATTGAGAATTCTTCCAAGTTTAATCAGCACTCAGAACTGGTGAAACACCCAGCAATTTGTGCCACCGGCGATGGCTTCACACAGAGGTCATGAATGTGATTAATGGTGAAGGAATTGAGGTTTAAATCCATAGTAATCTCAGAATTTGGTAGGAGGTTGAATAAATCAATTCTCATCGCAAGTACTCAACGAATAGTGTCAGCGTGAGTCATTAAAACGCAGCCTAGGTGATTACTAGCAGCCGCGTGGATCATAGAGGGTTCGAGATTGCTTGAAAGGACACAAATTTGGCGTTAGAAATTCTCTTTGCTTCCCAGCCTCCTTTGGCGTTGAGTTTCTCATGATTGTATCAGGCAGCTACATCATTACAGAATTTCCAGCAAGCTGCATTAATTACCAGGTTTTAATATCTATGGCTGAATTGTTAAGAGTTAATAAAATAGCAAGAATCTTTGTTTGTAAATTGTTTGAATCGGTTAAGGAGGGAAAGTTGCACAACAAATGTTTGATGTCATGTTCTTATCTATACCACTCTTCATAGGCATATTAGTTTTCATGACAAGTGTATGATGAAAAGTCTCTCAGTTGTAGTGATCATTTTCAGTAACTTTATGCATGTCAAAAAGGTCAAAATATAAGTGTGTATCATTCCTATGACATTGTGAGTCAATCTTTCATGGTTAGTGGAATTCAAAACATCAATTGCAGCATACAAGACCGAAGGTCCGAAACAATACAAATACAAACTCATAACAGCAATTCAGACATTGTATGCAAAGTGTTCAACAATATTCCTTTTAGGGTTCAATCAGCAACTTGAGGTTACGCTAGCCAAGGGATATTACAGTAAACTAACATATTTTGTAATTTTTTTGGGATAAGTGGAAAGCGACTTCTAGGGTGGTTATTACATGAAATGCATCAATGGTTTTGATCTCCAACTTATCGACTAATGAAACTTGTATAAGAAAACTAGGAAATTTTCTTTAAAGCTTTGGTGGATCCTAATCTGAATGAGCTTGCAGGACATTCTTTGTTCCCATAACAAATGGCATACTTTCAGTTCCAATCAGTAAAAGGGGTGAATCTTGTCTATAAAATAAATTGGAAATCTGGCTTGAAGCCTGGGTAAATCCGTGATATGCAGATATGCTATTCTTAAACAAAGATTTGTTTGCAGAAAATAAGCTATTAATTAAATTTCTGGTGGTACAATATTAAATACTATTTATGTTAAATTTAGACTAGTTCCAAGGCATTTGATGTTTAAAAATATCTGTGATCTTTCAATAGATGTTTTTTTCTGTGGCTTCCATTACTGTTGCGCATATAATGCAGTGGTCTACAATACAGACTGAGGATAATATGATGAACTCTGAACAGTAAAATCTAGAGCAACAAGGCCCAGAGGGTGTGGACCTGATGATTAAGCCATTGAAAGGCATAGATAGTTGTTGTAGGTTTGAATCACCGGCTTCACCCACTGCATGGGAAAGGGCAGCGCATGTTGCCAGAGGTTATAGGGGCCGTGTAATTAGGACCTCACAAATGGGACCCTGGCTAGTGGCAATCCTCTATCCCAAAGAGGAAAATCTAGAGCAAACGAGACGATGGAAAAGTAAGCGAAACTGATTTTGAGGGTTTTTCCTTGAGGAATTCAAATACGGATGCAAAAAAATAAAACTCTTAAGACTTGCTGTGCAGAATCCAGTGGAGACCCAAAAATAATGTTACACCACAATGATGGATGAATTGATCAAATGAGTAGCAATGACCTTACTCTTGGATTTTTTTCTTAGGTATATACATGGTTTCCTTTATTAATGTTATGCAACTCTTGGTTAAATAAAATGTGCAGAAACAGATGCATTAACAGACTCAGGAAATTACAAAATTGAAATCCACATCCAATAAAAGTAATTACCTGGCCATGAATAATGAATCATGGTATGCCCTGCTGATCATGAGCTTGTAGTTTAAATTCAGATGCTTGGATGTGTCCTTCATTGCTTCAATTATAGATTCATAACAATGAGCTGGTGGGTCCTGATTCACAATATGGAACTCTGACAGTGTAACCTGACGTTTTTTGGCTATTTCTAAAGCGGATTGATAAATCTTTTGGACTATAGTGTTTCTGCGTTCTTCATCAATATCTCTAGTGTCTGAAAAGTAACAAAACCAGATCAATTTATGAGTCTCTTGATGATGTTACAAATAACAATACTGAAATATACTAAAACAGATTTTAGACAAGAACTGCTGCATGCATTATACAATAACTAGTCTGATATCCAAATCCAGTGTATTTAAGTCCTTTATGTCTTCACAACTTACCTTGTAATATAATTGTATTGTCTTCCAATCAAACAATCTATAGTATGTCATGATAGTAACTGTATATTAGCTTTTGTATTCTATAAATTTAAGCTTAGTCCATGAAATTCAAAGAGAGTTACCAGAATATTAAAGGAAGCTCCATCACTTAAGATAGGCTTGTATTTAGTCGCACAATAGGTTTGTATTCAGTCGCACAATTTGCTCAAGGATATTTCAGTTCTAACCTAACTAAGCTAACAGGGTAAAGACTGCGTCAACCTTGGAGCTGTTTTCTTTCTTGATTATTTAATTAACAGCTTTATCATATCATTTGGTTTTGAGTTTCTACTGAGGATGATTCCATCTTTTACACTAAAGAAGCTCCACCTACCTACTTATAAACAATGTATTGTATATAGAATTTGTAATGGAGCAATCCCACTTTGATTATATATGTAAGTTACAGTAAGCTTATCAGATATCAAATGCACCGATAGCTTTACCAACCTAGAGGCACAAATTTTAGTGTGCACACTGCCATGTTGGTGTGCTAGCATATATCTTTCCACTGGCACTAAAATTGCTTGGATATGCTTATGAATTTTGTGAGTCCCTTTTCCTAATGATTTTTAACAATGTACATGTGCGAAAGGTCCTAGAAGACTTGTGAAAAATAGCTATATACCAGAAGGATACATCCTTTTTAAGGCTCAGTCCCTATAGAGGTCATTTCAAGGATGCAAGTATACAAGTAGGAAGATGGAAATGTTCCTCAAACACCTATCCTTTGGGGTATGGAAAGGGACGGCTAGCCTCTCCCGTACAACCCAATAAATATAAAATGAAATGTGAAGAAGTATAGAATTGAAAGGAAAAGAAATGGAGGGCCCAAAAGGACTCCCACACCTTGTTACACCAACCCTAAACCTAAAAAAGCCACACTAACAACAAATAAATAACTCAGTTTGCAATTTTCCATATTGTAAAGATGAAAAGAAATGAGATCAGTTGTGAGAAGAGGGGAGAACACTTATGAGAAGAGAGGATAGTAGTGAAAAGAAGGATGTTTAAGTGGAAAATGGGATAGGCTAAACTAGTGATCTAACTAGGACCAAACCCTCTTTCACTAAACATTGGAATATGAATCACGAAAGGTGATGGAATGTTTGCTTTCTCTTACTTAAAGAGAGTCAAGCAATGTCCTCTTCTCCTTTGGGTTCTATTCCTTTGTTGTAAAATATTGCTTGATTGGTTGAATGCAAACTAACTACCTCCTAAAGCATGTAAATAAGAACAAATAACTAATCTAAACAAACAAACTGATCAAAGTAAGCTACTAGAAACTACAGATCTGAAACAAAAATACAAAGATGCACCTCTGACTAAAAGTTGATTCCAAAATGGTCAGACAATGTAGCTAGGTGCCCTAGTCCTATCAGGCACCAAACTGAGCATAGAGATTAGGTCTGGAATCAAGAGCTCATCAACTTCCTTCTTGTAAATTCTAGGCCAACCTAGGTGGACTATGGTGCTAGGCACCCTAGTCATGGGACATTGGTGCCTATTGACAATGTCCTAATGACTTTTTATGAAACTTTCTAGGAAGTTCTGTATCTAGGTCCTGAACACTATGGTGTCTTCAAACTTCACCAATGACCTATTTCTGAACCTGCAAAAGAGAGAGAAGGGGTGATGTGGCTATATAGGGGCTTGCCTCAATCAACCCCCCATTTTGATAATCTCCACCTCCACGAACAGCCAAGTAAATCTGAAAACAATATTGTGTGTTTTGAATCCTTAAGATGTGATAAGCTTAAGTGCCTAAACATAAACAAGAGTCCTACTCAAGTGTGTTAGAGTGAACCCTAAATGAGATGGGCAAAGGTGATACATACATTAAATCAAGAACATATGAATCACATAGATCTATAATGAAACTCAAATATGAAGCTTATTAATAGGAACGTAAGAATGACATGAGATCATACCAAACTCCATAGAGAGAGGTACAAGCCAGTCATCAATCAATGATTTCTTATCATTCTCCAACATTCCTTGAAGCCTTCACGATGAATAATTCTTGATGAATGCTTGATATCGGTAATCCAATTCTCAAATCTGTAAACTCACTTACTGCAAAGCTTCCTCTTCATATAGCTTGTAATCCAATCGCACAATGAATGCTTTCCAAATGAGGAAAGCTTGCTTGCTTATATATGATTTTTTTACTTTAAATGATTAAAAGGCTGAATTACGATGGGCATATGTGATGTCCCCATTTTAGCAGGTGCCTGGGGGACATGCTTATTAGCCCATCATTGCGACCCTCGTAAGCTGATGACTGGATTTGAGGGTCTCTGGGTGAGTACTTACTATTTTTAGTAAGTCTTTTTCCTGTCACTTTCCATTTTTCAAAGGGTGCTTGAGCAGACGATTTGACAGTGCAGTTTGTTCAGAGTTGGATTGGAGAGGATAGAATTAATTAATTAAGTTATCATAATTAATTATCTTGTTGGGCTTATTATAAGTCAAATCATTAAAATATTAATGATATCTTAATTGACTTATGTTGGGCATTTCATTAGAAAGTTTATTGAGAATGATATCTTTATTAAATGAGAATGTCCAAAGTTTGAAGGTAGTGACTTTTTAAGTTATGAATTGAGTATTGAAGAAGATATAAGTTTTCGAGCCTTCTTCTTGAAGCTGGATGAATTTACTTAAGACTTTCAAAACTTCTCATGAGAGCACCTTTTGATCATTTTAAAAACTTATGAAACTTGCGAATTTGATGTGCTTGGAGACAAGGGTTTGAGTTTGAATTGCTGAAGAATTGTAAATTCTTCCTGCATTGGCACTTAGAGCCGGTGGTTCAAATCGGTGATTTGTGTTCTTCCTGAGGATTCGATTAGCATCAACAACAATTAATATTGCAGTCTGTGGATGATGCAATGTTCTAAAACAAGGTGTGGTGTGATATTGATTGATGGTTAGCCGTATGCATCTCGCGTGGAAGTCTTCTTAAGCGGCTACTATTCCTTCAGCAAGACTCGGCCTATATCCATGCGTGAGTAGAAAGGAAGCCGCGGCCAGAGAAACAATAACAGCAGTGCACCACTTACACAGGTTCATTATTTGCTTAAAGAGTGTTAGACCTTTTGAGGGCATTGTTAATTTTTTGAGTTTCGTATGGTGCTGGAATCAAGAAATTACAAATTTCAATTATAAGTAATTAGATCGCATTTGTTGTTTGAATTTGTATGGTTTCATTTCTCTATCTTTGCAAAACCAAAAAAATCATATATATATATATATATATAAAATACAAAAAAAAATACATTTCCAAAGACAAGAGAAGTTATTGCAGTTGAATTTAGAGATAGAGCCAGGCAGGCTCATTATAGTGGTATCAGAGAAGTTTTCTTGCCATCCTGCAGGGGATTGGGCTTAATTAATGGAAGGTGACAGATATATTCTTGGCTATCATTACACTCGCAGAGGTAGAAATTCTCCACCACCTGGTGATTAGGAAGAGGGAAATATGGGAGATAGAATTCCAGGCACTGCAGGTAATGATGAGAGAGAAGCTAGGATAGTGTTCAAGAATATTGCACATAGCCAGCAGGAGTTGGCAGTTGGCCAGCAGCAGATGGAAACTATCTTATAGAACTTATCCAATACTCTTCAGCGCATTTCATTACCTCAAGATCAGGGCAGGGATAGAGATACTAGGAGTATCTCAGCTAGTTCTCATAGGTCTAGAGTTGATTTGACAGGTACACAGGACAGGCCTCTGCGTCCTACTTTCCTGAGACCTGAGATTGATGCTATTAGTATTGAGGAGGTATCATTTACTGATGACATATTAGCTTTGCATACTAAGTGGGATGCTTTACCACATGAAGCAAAGCAACATTTGAATTTTGATAGATTCATGACTCAGAAAAGGGAATGTTCTAAGGGTAGAACATATGGGAGACAGAGGCATGTGAACTATGATTTGAAACAAGCAACCAACAAACTGACCTTGACACACTTTGATGGGACCGGGAAAATGACAGCTAGAGCTTGGATTCACAAGCTTGACACTTATCTATCTTTACGTCCTATGTTTGAAGAGGAGGCCATCAAGTTTGTTGTTCTGCATTATAGATGGTATAGCCCGTGATTGGTGGTACCATGGGTTAGTCTCCTTACATCATGATCAGATTGTATCCTACCAGGAGTTTGTGGATGGACTGGTAGAGAGGTTTGACAGGAAGGACCCACAGTACTATTTTCAGGAGTTGGGACAGCTCAAATAGACATGTAGTTTGGATGCATTTATTAGTGAGTTCCAGAAGGTTTCAGTGATGGTTTATGATATCTCAGTGAGGAAGCGTGTTATGTTGTTTGTAGAGGGGTTAGTTGAACCTCTAAGGGGTTGGGTTAAGTCTTTTGACCCTTCAACTATGAAGAAACAACACATGTTCACAAGGTTGATGAGGACTCCAACCTTAAGGTAGTATACCTCTCTAGCATGCAGAAAGAGGGATCTTTCAGGATGAGGGGTCTTTTAGCAAGGCAGTGTGTCATTGTCTTGTTGGATACAGGTGCCACCTATAATTTTATAGATTCACGGTTGGTTTCTAGAAGAGGCATACAGACTGAAGAATTTGAAGGCATTCGTGTTAAGGTGGCTGATGGTTACACACTTAAGTGTGACAGGATTCTAGATCTCCCCATGAAGTTAAAGAATTATGAATTTAAAACTGATTTTTATGTGGTTGACATGGGAGGTACTGATTTGGTTTTGGGCATGAGCTGGTTGCATTCTATTGAAGCTTTTTATCTCAGCTTCAGGATATGGAAATGAAGTTTGAAGTAAATGGTAAGAAACATATACTCAAGGCAATCAGGGAGGAGAATCTGAGGACTATAACACTTAGACATATACAATATCTCATTAACCATGATGCAGTTGAGTGGGCAGTAGAGTGCAGAATATTACCCACACTTGATGAGTCAGGGAAATCAGCTTATCACCCTGACATACAAGAGCGCAGGACTAAAAACTCTAAAGTGTTTAGTGATTTACCACATGGCAGGCCACCTGACAGAGGCATCGAGCACATTATTGAGTTAGAGAAGGGCACTAAGCCCATTATGATTACTCCTTACCGGCACCCCAAGCGCCTGAAAGATGAGATTGAGAAAACAATTCACGAACTGATTTATATGGGGCATATATGGTCGAGTAAGTCTCCCTTTGCTTCATCAGTTGTTTTGGTGAAGAAAAAAGATAGTACTCTCAGAATGTGCATTGACTACAGGATGCTAAACCAGGGGACAATTAAGAACAGGTATCCTATTTCGCGCATTGATGAGTTGATAGATGAGTTGCATGGTGCGTGCTTCTTCTCTAAGATTGATTTGAGATCGGGTTACCATCAGATCCGAGTTCGGGAGGACATAGAGAAGACAACCTTAAGAAGTCACTGTGGATATTTTGAGTTTTTACTCATGCTTTTTGGGTTGACTAATGCTCCAACCACCTTTCAGTCTACCATGAACAGGGTCTTCCACAGTCAGCTGAGGAGATTTGTTCTGGTTTTCTTTGATGATATTTTGGTATATAGCAAGACATGGGATGATGTTCTTGCTCATTTGGATACTGTGCTGGATATTCTGGATAGGGCTTCCTTGCATGCAAAGGAGTCCAAGTGTGCTTTGGTGATGACCGAGTTGGTGTACCTTGGTCATATTATCAGTGCAGAGTGAATGCGCATGGACCCTGATAAGGTTCGTGCTATTCTGGATTGGCCTACTCCGGGCAACTTGACTAATGCAGGAGCATCTTGGGTCCTTGGCAATCCTGCTAAACCAAAAAAAAAAGATGTTTACTTTTATTCTTTAGTCTGTTTGGAGGCTGCTCGGAGAAGTACTCTATTGCTCATGCTCTGTCGCTCGGTTATGCTTGTTCCGAGTTGGTCTCTGTTGCTCGGTTTCTGTCGCTCGAGCATGCTTGTTTCCGAGTTCATTTTCTGTCGCTCGGGTTTGTCTTTTGTTGCTCGGGTATCCTTGGCCCGAGTCATGTTTCTGTTGCTCGGGTTGTTCTTTGCCCGAGTCACTTTGTTGCTCAGTAATCCTTTGCCCGAGTTATTTATTTTGGAGTTGGATCTGGTGGCCGACTTCTGCATTTAATTTCCATGGCTTAGTTAATTTGGGATCACTCATTGGGATCTGTGTGGACCTAAATCTGGGTCTCACTTATGGATTTGAGCGCCGACCTCTTTGGCGGACTCTTGTATATAGTTGTTTCTATGTTCTTAGTTTAGAAGCAGTTTTAGAAGTGGGATTTTGATATCAATTTTAGAGGATACAAGATTAAGTATTGAAATATCTGAAAGGCAGGTCTGTGACCTCGCATGTATGAAGATCAATCTGTAATTCATTGAATGTATATGGCCCAAACCGGGAAGGCCTTACAGCCTGGCATGTAATGAGTTTGATCAATTAATGAAAAGGATCTTTGTTGTTTCTTCTCTAACTGTGTTGTTGTTTCCGCATTGTATCTGCAAGTTGGTTTGGTAGTTGGGAGAGCCTTTGGCCCCTCCTGCCATTCCCTCCTTGCGTCAGGTGGTATCAGAGCATTGGTGAGATCTAAGTTCCTTCTTGTAAACCCTAACCCTAGTTGGTGATATTGTTGTGGCGTAGCAGATTGCAATCAAACCTATAATTGCAAAGGGGTTCAAGATGGTTCGTGGGAGAGGAAATGCAGATCTAGGTCTAGCTGATATGCTTAGATAGATGGCTGCAAAATTGGAAGCTATTGAGGATGTTAGTGATGATGAATTGGAAGAAGCTCAAGGTGAAGCTGCACTTGCACTTGTGATGGATCAGGAAGAGGAGAGATTCCTGAGAGCATTGACAAGTTTGAAATCCACACCTCAATTTAATCCTCTTGAGTACAGTGGAAAATTGGATTTTGATGAATTAATTAACTGGATAACTGAGATGGAAAAGTATTTTGAATATGAGAAAGTATCAGAGGATAAGAAGGTGAAGATTGCAAGCACAAAATTGAAAGGTCATGCATCCTTATGGTGGGAACATCTGCAATTGGATCGAAAGAAGAAAGGTAAAGACAAAATCAAGGTATGGGACAAGATGGTAAACAAATTGAAAGGCAAGTTTCTACCTTGTGATTATCAGATTAACCTGATTAGGAGAATGCAAAGTTTGAAGCAGAAAGATAGATCAGTAAAAGACTACACTGAGGAATTCTATAGATTGGACATCAGTTCTGGACATGTTGAAGATGAAGTGGAAAGAGTAGCAAGATATCTGAATGGATTGATAAGTTCTATACAAGATGAGATCAATTTGGTCAAGAGGGAAAGCATTGAGGAGGCATATCAATTTGCCCTAAAAGCTGAGAAAAAGTTGAACAGAAGATATGAACAAAGACAAAGAGGCAGAGGTGGTAGATTCCCTAGAGGAAGAGGTAGATCTCATGGTGAAAATAGTAGATCGGAACCAGACAAGTCAATTTCAGACACATTTCAAGACAAGGGAAAGACTGAAGGGAAAGGTGGAAGTTCATACCGAGGAAGAGGCAATTACTCCAGAGGTGGATATAGCAGAAAAGGGTTCCAAGTAACTTGTTACAATTGTGGTGAAGGACATAAATCCTTTGAGTGTACACATGCAAGCAAGAAGATTGGCAGTAGCAGAAATGCTTTGGTGCAAGAAGAAACACCTAATGAACCTGAAAGTAATCTCATGATCCGAAGGATACTATGGAGTGAAAAGGATAAACAAGATCCTGTCAGGAAAAGTTTGTTCAAGACCAGATGTAGAGTTGCAGACAAAGCTTGGAAGGTAATTGTTGATAGTCAAAGCTCGAAGAATCTGGCATCTGAGGAAATTGTCACAAAGTTGCAGTTGGAAAGGATGAAGCATCCGAAGCCATATCAAATCTCATGGATCAAGGATGAGCATACATTAATGGTGAGTGAACAATGTTTTGTGAATCTGAAAATTGGAAAGTATTATGATAAGGTGTTGTGTGATATTATGCCTATGGATTGTTGTCATA
>MU228075.1:962557-975769 GCA_018584345.1 Thuja plicata
AATCCTCAGGTAGGTATTGCTCCTTTACCTTGTTTAACATGGCCTTCCAATTTGAAATTGGATGCTTACCCATCTTCTCCCTCTCTTCTTGGAGGTATTTCCACCATGTTAATGTTGAACCTCTTAATCTTGACTTTGCAACTTTTATCTTTTGTGCTTCAGTTATGCCCTCACATTCAAAATGATTCTCAATACCTTCTATCCATTCCACAACTAGTTCACTATCCATTTTTCCATTAAAGAATGGAATTCCTTCAAGACTTTTGCCTCCAAGGGCTCTTAGAGCTTTTAGAAATGGCTCCTCACTCATTGGAGGGTCTGGTTCCGGTATCAAGTCTTCTTCATCAACTTTTTGCTTCCCTCTACTATTGTTGACTTCATCTCCATCTTTGCTTTTAGTTGCATCTACAACTTCTTGAAGTTTTACATTCATCTCATCCAGGGCTTCTTCAAGGAGTCTACTCCTTTCCCTTTGATCCTCTATCACTCTCTTCTGCTCATCTACTTCCTTTGCAAGCTCTGCATTGGTGACCATTTTGTTTTCACCTACTGATATTGCTGGCTGAAACATCTACCACAAGCCCAATCAATTTAGGCTTTGATACCAATCTGATGTGGACAGAAGTCTTGTTGCTGCTACAGAACCAGCTTGGCTCTGTTCAGAGATCTTTCTCCTAGATCTCTTAGGGTGTTCACAACCCTACATTAAGGTAAGTCACTCTCAACTCTACCTCCTCTTCAAGACTCAGTCCCCATCGAAATGCTTTTCATCTTCTTCTTGTTGAACCTACACAAATAGATTCATTCAACCAATGTTTTCAGAACATTGTTCTCATTCTCTTCCCTAGCCGGACTATCACCGAGCTCGCCCAGGGTAAGATCTCCAGACTTGTTGTTTCTTCTCCTACAGAAAAAAAAAGGAAACTTTGTACAAGGGCTCCTCTCGAGTTCCATCCCAACACATGACTCTCACCATGGATTCAGGAATCTCGAGGGGCCATTACTACTTACAACCCAGAACGGGCAAAGAACTAACAACTTACAAAATAGAAAATAAAGTAACTAAGCTACTTGCATGCAAAAGGAACCACAAAGAAACTTGATATCCACTAAACACACAATCTGCAACCTCTCTATCTGGAAACAAAACAAAACAGTACAATAATCTGCAAATCTCTAGCTTTCCTGTAGCTTCTCCTCTTCTTCAATCTCTACTCCTTAGATCTCTAAAATGAAGGCTTGGGATGTTATTAATAACCATCGTCTCTTGGAAGCAACCCTAACTTCCCACATAATCGCAAGCATCTCTTCAGGAACCGTTACAACTGCCCATACTATCCATAAAAGACAAGATTTGCTTTTCACGGGCCGTTACGAATGAATTTACCGAGATACAGTAATGCAAAACCGAGCACTAGTCTAAATCGATGCCAGTGTCAACGACCAGCAATGTTAACCGACCAGCAGAACCGACCAGCAGTGTTAACCGACTAGCAGAACCGACCACCAGTGATACCGAGCAACTTATCCAAAGTTCCTGATGCCTTGGTTGGATTTCCAGAGGCTTACAAACTACCTCACACACACACCACTGAAAGAAACCAACTAAGAAACCTATCTAGAAATGGATTGATCTAGTCATATCCATCTTAGGGAAAAACAAATGACCTTCTAAGGTCCACACAAACTCTCCTGACTTGGCTAGAGTCAGTACATGCCAGAAATAAAGAGCTAGGGGTTTGAGTTAGGTGTGCTCCTACACCAGATATCAGCATGGATTTTGTTCTTGGCTTACCTAGGACAGCAAGAGGTATTGATTCCATATTTGTTGTTGTGGATAGATTTTCTAAGATGACACATTTCATACCATGTAAGAAAACATCAGATGCAGTACATATAGCAGATCTTTTCTTTAAGGAAATTATCAGATTGCATGGATTACCAAGGAGTATCATCTCTGACCGAGACAGTAAATTTGTAAGCTATTTTTGGAGAACACTTGGAAGAAGTTGGATACTGAGTTAAAGTTTAGATCTACATTTCATCCACAGACTGATGGACAAACAGAGGTTGTAAACCGAAGTTTGGGTAATTTGTTGAGATGCTTAGTTGGAGACACCAAATAATTGGGATTTCATGTTGGCACAAGCAGAGTTTGCATACAACAGTTCAATAAATAGAAGTACTCGAAAGACACCTTTTGAGATTATTCATGGCACACAACCGAGAGGTATATCGGACTTGAGAGATATTATTGAAGAAGAGAAAAGAAGTGTTGAAGCAGAGGAATTTGCTAAGTTCATGAAGACATTGCATGAAGATGTAAAATAGAAGCTAGAGAAAAGAAATCAGAAGTACAAAGACAGAGCAGACAGATCAAGCAGACAGATCAAGCAGACAAAACATTTGAAGTTGGTGAGGCAGTAATGGTTCATTTAAAGAAAGGAAGATTTCCTATTGGAACATATGGTAAACTGAAGATGAAGAAATTTGGTCCTTGCAGAATACTGAGAAGATTTGACAGTGGAAATGCTTATGAAGTTGAATTACCTGATGACATGGATATATCAGCTATATTCAATATTTCAGACTTGTATGAATATCATGAGCCTGATGAAGAAGTGGCAATACCAAGTGATTATCCTAAGAAGCAGATAGAGGAAGTTGAACAGATTTTGAAATAGAGAATTGGCAAAAGTACAAGAGGAAAGGAATACATGGAGTATATGGTAAAGTGGAAGAACAGACCGATTGAGGACTCATCTTGGATTTCTTAATCTAAGTTGGATACATTTCAGGTTGGACCTGATACATGATTCGGGGAATCATTTCTTGTAACCCCAGGTGTCTGATGCAGGAGCATCTTGGGTCCTTGGCAATCCTGCTCAACCAAAAAAAAAGATGTTTTCTTTTATTCTTTAGTCTGTTTGGAGGCTGCTCGGAGAAGTACTCTGTTGCTCAGGCTCTGTCGCTCAGTTATGCTTGTTTCGAGTTGGTCTCTGTTGCTCGGGCATGCTTGTTTCCGAGTTCATTTTCTCTCGCTCGGGTTTGTCTTCTGTTGCTCAGGTATGCTTGGCCCGAGTCATGTTTATGTTGCTCGGGTTATTCTTTGCCCGAGTCACTCTGTTGCTCAGTCATCCTTTGCCCGAGTTGTTTATTTTGGAGTTGGATCCAGTGGCCGACTTCTGCATTTAATTTCCGTGGCTTAATTAATTTGGGATCACTCATTGGGATTTGTGTGGACCTAAATCTGGGTCTCACTTATGGATTTGAGCGCCGACCTCTTTGGTGGACTCTTGTATATATTTGTTTCTATGTTCTTAGTTTAGAAGCAGTTTTAGAAGTAGGATTTTGATATCAGTTTTAGAGGATACAAGATTAAGTATTGAAATATCTGAAAGGCAAGTCTGTGACCTCGCATCTATGAAGATCAATCTGTAATTCATTGAATGTATATGGCCCAAACCAGGAAGGCCTTACAGCCCAGCATGTAATGAGTTTGATCAATTAATGAAAAGGATCTCTGATGTTGCTTCTCTCACTATGTTGTTGTTGTTTCCGCATTGTATCTGCAAGTTGGTTTAGTAGTTGGGAGAGCCCTTGGCCCCTCCTGCCATTCCCTTTTTGCATCATTGACACAGCTCAGAGAATTCATTGGTCTGTGTGCTTTCTATCACAGATTTGTAGCAGGGTTCTCTCGGCATGCAGCTCCTCTGACTGACTTGACCCATAAGGGGGCTTTTGAGTGAACCTCTTAGGCACAGGAGTTTTTTGAGAAGTACAAGTTGATTATGACATCATGCCCGGTTCTAGCAATGCTAGATTTCTCTAGACCATTTGATTTGCATTGCGATGCTTCGAGTTAGGGCATTGGTGCAGTACTTTCCCAGGATCACCATCCCATTGTTCTTGAGAGAAAGAAGCTCAGGGGTCCTAAGAGAGCTTTTAGTGTATATGACAAGGAAATGTTAGCCATAATGCATGCTTTGGCTAAGTTCAGGGAGTACCTGGTTTGTAGTAAGTTTTGCATAAAGACTAATCATAACAGCCTGAAGTACTTCCTTGGACAACGTGATCTCAATGAGAGACGACAGAAATGGGTCAGCAAACTTCAGTCATAAGATTTTGATATCTCTTATATCAAGGGCACGCAGAATGTTGTTGTTGGTGCACTTTCACGGAGGCCTCATTTATGTTCAATGACCGAGATATCTGAGGATTGGAGGCATTTGATCATTGTGGATTATGCTAGAGATCAGTGGGCGTCTGGTTTTATTGATGGAACCATTCAAGATAGCAGGTATACTCTTGTAAATGAGTTGATCGTTTACAAAGAGGGGGTATTTCTCGTTCCAAGATCGAGTGTTCGACATGTGGTGTTGAAAGCTTTCCATGATTCTCCCTTGGCTGGACACCCCGGGTTCTTCAAAACCTATACACAGGTGCAGGAGAGATTTACTTGGAAAGGCCTAAAGTATGATGTGCAACAATATGTGAGAGAGTGTTTTGTTTGCTAGCAGAACAAGCAGGAGCACACATATCCAGCTGGGTTACTGCAGCCACTTCCCATTCTTGAGTGGAAGTGGGAAGGCATTTCTATGGACTTCATTGTGGACTTGCCTAAAAACTAGGGTAGATATTGCATTTATGTGGTAGTTGATCATCTTACGAAATATGCTCACTTTTTCCCGATCACTACTACATTTTCAGCGACACGGGTTGCAGATTTATTCTTTCAGGAGGTGTTCAGATTTCATGGTTTACCCCGAAATATAGTGAGTGACCAAGATAGCCGATTTATGAGTCACTTCTGGTAGGAGTTATTCAGGTTGTGGGGACAGAGTTGACTCCCAGTCCAAGTTACCACCCTCTGACTGATGGTCAGACTGAGATTGTTAATAAATGGGTGGAGGGATATCTTTGGAATTATGTGTCTGCTTAGCAAAGAGCTTGGGTGAAGTGGATTTACTTATGTGAGTATTGTTATAATTCCACTCACCATATGTCTATTCGGATAACTCCGTTCATAGCTCTGTATGGATACGATCCACCTAGTTTCTTGGATTTTCTTTTCAGCAATAGCAGAGTTCCTAGTGCAGGTGATTTGGTGCAGGACAGTCAGGACATTATGGGAACATTGAGGGACAATATTCAGAGAGCACAGAATCAGCAAAAGCAGTATGTTGATCAGAGGAGAGTTGCTCACTCTTTCTAGGTTGGGGATATGGTTTATTTGATATTGCATCCCTACAAGCAGTCATCTATATAGAAGAGCGGAGCTGAGAAGCTCAAACCTCGATACTATGGCCCTTTTTGTGTAGTTAGACGGGTAGGCGAGGTTTCTTATGAGTTGGATTTGCTAGAGGACAGTAGGGTGCATAATGTTTTTCATGTGTCGTGCCTCAAGAAGGTGTTAGGCAGGCATGTTGTTCCATCTTCTATTCTGCCACCCTTGGATGATGAGGGGAAGTTGGAGTTGATTCCGGAAGCTATTTTGGATACCCGAGAGAGGCATTTGCGTCGGCGAGTCATCAGGAAATTCCTGGTGAAATGGCATGGTTTACCTATGGAAGATGCCGTTTGGGAGTCAGAGGATATTCTTCAGCATCCAGGATTGTGATTGCTTGAGGACAAGCAATCTTGGGGAGGGAGCACTGTGATGTCCCCGTTTTAGCAGGTGCCTAGGGGACATGCTTGTTAGCCCATCATTGCGACCCTCGTGGGCTTATGACTGGATTTTAGGGTCTCTAGGTTAATACTTACTATTTTTAGTAAGTCTTTTCTTGCCAGTTTCCATTTTTGGCAGGGTGTTTGAGCAGATGATTTGACAGTTCAGTTTGTTCAGAGTTGGATTGGAGAGGATAGAATTAATTAATTAAGTTATCTTAATTAATTATCTTGTTGGGCTTATTATAAGTCAAATCATTAAAATATTAATGATATCTTAATTGACTTATGTTGGGCATTTCATTATAAGTTTATTGAGAATGATATCTTTATTATATGAGAATGCCCAAAGTTTGAAGGAAGTGACTTTTTAAGTTATGAATTGAGTATTGAAGAAGATATAAGTTTTCGAGCCTTCTTCAAACTGGATGAATTTACTTGACTTTTGAAACTTCTCATGACAGCACCTTTCGATCATTTTAAAAACTTATGAAACTTGCGAATTTGTTGTGCTTGGAGACAAGGGTTTGAGTTCGAATTGCTGAAGAATTGTAAATTCTTCCTGCATTGGAACTTAGAGCTGGTGGTTCAAACCGATGATTTGTGTTCTTCCTGAGGATTCGATTAGCTTCAACAGCAATTAATATTACAGTCTGTGGATGATTCAATGTTCTGAAACAAGCCGTGGTGTGATATTGATTGATGGTTAGCCGTATGTATTTGGCGTGGGAGTCTTCTTAAGCGGCTGCTATTCCTTCAACAAGAAGCGGCCTGTATCCATGCGTGAGGAGTAGAAAGGAAGCCGTGGCCAGAGAAACAATAACAGCAGCGCACACTTACACAGGTTCAATATTTGTTTAAAGAGTGTACGACCTTTCGAGGTCATTGTTAATTTTTTAGTTTCGTATGGTGCTGGAATCAAGAAATTACGAATTTCAATTATAAGTAATTAGATCGCATTTCCTGTTTGAGTTCGTATGGTTTCATTTCTCTATCTTTGCAAAACCAAAAAAATCATATATATATACAAAATACAAAAAAAAAAAACATTTCCAAATACGAGAAGTTATTGCAGTTGAATTTAGAGATAGAGCCAAGCAGGCTCATTACAGCATATCCAAATTTCGAGGCCAGATCTCGAAATACCAAGGCCAACATGTTACTCTCGCAAAATTTTGGCCAAAAAGCATCAAACCTTTCCAACGTTTAAACGTGTTTTAGAATGATGCAAATATATAGTATCCATCATTGCTCTGGTTTTCCTGGTCATTAGATATGGGGATGCGGATGCACCTAACCTTGGAGAGGTGTATGAGTGCATTGATTCTATGATTGACCAAATGAGGGTTGTCGTGCAAGAGAAGGACCCCACATTAGCATTTGACAATGAGCACATTCAACCAATCATTCATTGGACATGGGAGAAGCTCAATACTCCTTTGCACATGGTTGTCTATGCATTGAATCCTAAGTGGTACAAGACGAGGCCTAGTGGAATTACACCAATAAAGGATACTGAGGTGAAGGCAGGGTTCTTGAGGGCCATTAAGAAGATGTATTATTCTATAGATGCCAACATGATTCACACTGACTGGACCAAATTTGCCACTCTTAGGGGTTATTTTACGTGGCCAAGATGGATATAGAAACTATGGCATAGGACCCAATTTTGTAGTGGAATTGCCATGGAATGGAATCTTTGACTACCACTCTAGCCATTTGATTGCTATTTCAAGTTTCTAGATCTTCAGCTGCTGAGAGAAATTGGTCTACCTATAGCTTCATCCATTCTCTTAAGAGGAACAAACTTACCTTCAGGAAAGCAGAGAAGCTTGTGGCTATATGTAGTGGTTTGTGTCTCATTGTCCGCAAGACACTTGTGTACAAAGAGAGACCACTAGCATGATAGGATGTAGACCCAAAAGAGCTAGCACAGATTAATGAGGATACTACAATATCACATTCAGGGATGGCTGGTATCAGTTTGGTGGAGCTTAACCATGAGGAGTCCACTAATTCTAGTAATGGGGATTTTGGGGATGATTAGAGGCCTCCCTTCACTACATTTTATTATTTTGATATCATGCTACTCATTGTAATCATCTTTATGATATTTTGGATTTAATAGAAATCTCCAATTTAACATTTTCATTTGTCAAATTTTATTTAGTATTTAAGCATTTTAGTATTTAGTATTTGCAATTCTGCTATTTTATTACTTTGCCAAAGATTCATTTGAGATGTAATTCTTATACATCTTTTTATAACTGGTTTTTCAAAAATTATATTTATCAGTGCCTTGGTGAGTTTTCTATGGTTGGATGAATAATATTTTATAATTTCACATAGGTTTTTTAAAAAGTAACTTTATAACTTAAGTGATAAAGTGTTATAAACTCGCCCAAAAAGTGGATGCCAAGGTGAGAAAAAGAAATGCTAATTCTAATTGGTTGCCCTAATTCTTCTCTCCACTCTATAAATATGAGTTGTAGCTCTTATTTGAGCATTCAAAAATTGACAACTTAAGGATATGTTGCTGGAATGAATTCAGAAAGTTATCTTGTTCCTAGTTGATAATGCAAACCTTCTTCAATGGTGAAATATCCACCCTAGCTAGTTAGACTGTCAGATTTAGTTTTTAGTTTTCAATGATTTTGGCTTGCAATTGATTATATGGGTTTGATAATAATGAAGGTTTTTAAAGTGTTTTGATGTGGATTCTAATGTTTCGGTGCACTTTGATCTTTTCGAAAGTCCTTTTTCAGTTTTGTGGTACTTGGATGCAATTTTCTCACTATTGGTCTTCATTTTAAAGCATAGTTACACCACCCTAGGGGACACGGGGACGTCGGAATGGGGGACAGGTTTCCGGGCAAGGGGGACAGAGGGGCCTCAATTTGGGGATGGCGGGAGGATGGCGGGGGGGGGGGGGGGACCGGGGGTGTATATACTATATACAAAACATGTGGTACTTAAAATGATAGTTATGAAAATATGTACAACAATATATGACATAAAGATGTAAAACAATAAAACAATAAAACAGCAAAATAGTAAAATAGAATTACTGAATACTTGAACATTGCATTGAACATTGAACATGAAAGTGGAACATTCAACAATAAATATTAAAATTTTAAATACTCGAATCAGCAAATGGAAGAGTTCTAACTTCTATTCTATAAATAATTATTAATAATACTCATAGATATCAAAAGTATGAGTATCTCAACATAAAAATGATTACGTTGAGTAGCAACTAGCATGATATGATATTCAATGTTCATATATCAAAACAAGTTTTTTGTTTTTAAGTCGCGTTTTTTTTCGTTGTGACAGGGGACGCCCATGCGTCCCCTGTCCCCTTTCGGGATGCCGGGACACCCCCATGTCTCTGCCAGAACGGCGGTAGATGGGTGGCGCCGCCGGAACGACATCCCACCATCCCCGGTGCGTCCCCGTCTCGGAGACGTTGGGGATTTGGGAGGGGACGCATCCCCGGGGTACAATGTTTTAAAGATACAAAAATTCATATTTTTGTTCATAACTCCCTGGTTGACTTCAATATCATTCTGGGTATTGAAGAGTCAGATTGCTAGCTCTTAGGAGACTGAAATTGATATGTTACTTTCCATGTTCTGTGAAGAACTCATTCTTAAAGGCAAGTTGCCCCTTTAGGCCTGAGTGTCGTTTCCCTTTTGGCATGTGGGATTTTCTGGAGATTCCAATTTGCCTCTCTGGCATTGGGTTTTACCCTTGGTTGAGGCATTGGGGTTTGGAGAAGAGTCCTTGGCAACTGGAAGAATTTTGGAGCGAGTTGGGAGATCTTATACATTTTGGTGATTTGGAGTAGACTTGCATGTTCGTTGACCTGTTGTTCAAGTATTGAAAATCATCAAAAGAGCGTATTTCCAAGTCTGGTTATTGTAATACATTAATTTCCAACTTAAATTCAATGTTACAAAGTTTTTTGATGAACTTATTATTTGAGCATCTTGGTGTTCTAGTTATTTCAATGGAAAATGAATGTCAAGTATGCATTTTATATGATGAATGAAACTGTAATAAACAATCAGCAAACACTTGGTTTCCTAATGCTTGCAAACATTTCAAAAATAAATCAGGGCTGCATACTATAGTGGTATCAGAGGAATAATTCTTGCCAGTATGTGTTTAAACAACATCATTGAGTTGCATACCATCTATCAATGAAAAAGAGAAATGATGTTTTAACAAGAAACAAAGAAACTCATTCGCAACCACCATAGGTTCCAAAAGGTGAGCAGTTTCAGGTATACTTGGGATACATCAGGACACTCCCAAAGATAATGAGAGCACTACAAAAGGCATGGCTTGAATCTCAAATATGCATTTTATATGACGAATGAAACTGTAATAAACAATCAGCAATCAGCAAACACTTGGTTTCCTAATGCTTGCAAACATTTCAAAAATAAATCAGGGCTGCATACTATAGTGGTATCTGAGTCATCATTCTTGCCAGAATGTGTTTAAACAACATCATTGAGTTGCATACCTTCTATTAGTGAAAGAGAGAAATGATATTTTAACAAGAAACAAAGTAAAACACATTGGCAACCACCACAGGTTCCAAAAGGTGAGACAGTTTCACGTATCCTTGGGATACATCAAGACATTCCCAAAGATAATGAGAGCACTACATGAGGCATGGCTGAGAGAGATAAGGGAGGGGCTGGTTCTTTAGCCCCAATTCAAGATTGAGAGGAAGTTTGACACAATGATGGACATGATGTCATAGCTTTTGGGTAAATTTAGACAGAATATACCAAATATGACATGAAATAGAACACAAGGCAATCAAAACCATAGTTAGCAAATGTTTACCCGCTGGGGTAACCTAGTTTATTGATGCATAGACGTTACACAGAAATACAAATACATAAGATAGATCAGAGAATACCATAATCTTTATTAATCATTCGTAACTTCAGTACCTTTACAATAGTCACTCTCCTATATTATCTCTCCGAAGAGAAAGTACATTGCTTATATAAACCCGAAGGGTTGTGATCGAACGTCACCACCGATTCCCAACTGTTGTCCGGTAGTAACTAAGTACCGTCGGCTACACATAATATAACTAACACAGCATAATGTAAACTCTACGGCTAACATCATCCCCCCTAAAGAAAAGTCGTCTCCAGACGACAACAAAATGTCCGGGACAGATTAAGATAGGAATGATGAACCACGATGTACAAGAACCAAAACATGCTGCTCAGTCTCAGCCTCTACCAAGTGCTGCAAATCTGCTACTCAAATGATACTGCCTCCATAGCCAATCTGTCCTCAATAGCCATGCTGCCTTCTCCACACCCAACTACTGGGTACACTGAGCCAAGTCTTGCTCTACTGCCTCCAACCTGGTGGTCAGCTCCTCCTGAGCTCTCTGTGCCTCCACCACAGTAGCCTCATGTCCAGCCAAGACATACTCCTAAAAGCGTAGTACCCTGCTACCGCCCTCGCCACCACTGGCGCGTGGACAATCAATGCTTGTAGCATCTCTGGGTATCATCGGCTCAACCTGTGTGTTCACAACCTCCAAATCCATCTCCGTCAGCGGCTTATGGCTTTCCCTCCAACGCTTAGCTTCAAACTTCTTTCTCACCGAGTGGAACAAACCCAACGCTTTCAGTGAAACAAACCCAACGCTTACCCTGACGGCGCTAGTACCCCAAACTCTAGGTTGTAGTGTGCCTCAAAAATAAAATGGGGGTCTGGGGGCACCTTCAAACCCACACAAAAGTCCATGGCGCACACCGTTTTCTTCCTCTCTCCTCTGCCAACTGCGTTATGGTGCCTGTGCAAATGTCCTTCCCTTCGGTGCCACATGCTATTCACTATTCTTTATTTATGTCCTTATACGAAATAAATAACTAACCCTAACTACCTGGCTGCCGTACGGCATTGAGCTTGCTGCCTCTTCCTTGCTCCGTACGGTAGCAACGAATCACTTCTCTGTGCGGCTTGGGATGCTTTCTTCCGACACTTTCCTTCTTGTCTGACTTCCTCTCTTCTTCAACCGCCGTACTGTAATGCAAGTGGATGGAATAATTCCACCCATTTTACCCTCTGAATAGCCGTACGATAGTACGGTCCGTGTCCCTTCAGCTTGTGTCGTCCATACAGTGATCACTTTGTGTCCACTGTTTCGGTAACGTGTCGTACGGTTCTCTCAACTGTCATATGACCTTAAATGGCTCTCATGCGTTTTCCCTTATCTGTACCGAGTCGTACGGTGTTTTACTTGCGCGTGGTCTTTTTCCCTTGCCGTACGATAATGCTGCTATGTGGGGGTTGATATGCCGTACGGTGATTGCTAATGGCCAGGCTGCAAAAATCGTAAGGCCGTACGGCCTTATAACTATTCCTTCGCCCTTTTATTGTTTTCCTTTGCCGTTCTGTGGGCCCGTACGGTGTTTTAAGTTCTAGGTTGTCGTACGGTCGTACGGCAGTTAGCCATATGGTGTCTTCATTTAAGTTGCTTGTCGTACGGCCTCGAGCCATACGTTTTTTTGTTTTTTTTGATCTAGTTACCTTTTGGATGCTTCTCCAGTCGTTCGTATGGACGACTCTCAGGTCACCTGCTCGCCCTTTGGAGTCCCTTTCCATCCTCTCGGGTCATCTGTTCGGTGACTCTCGGGTGGGTCCAGATGTCTCCCCGGTCCGTCGGTTGGGCCTCTCGGGTCCTCTTCCATCCTCTCAAGTCCTAGGTCCCTATCGGGTCCAACCTCTCCGGGTGGGATTTCAATTTGAATTCGTTGATGATTGCGCATATCTCCAGTTCGTCGAGAGTCCACAGCTGGATGGCCCCGTCGTAGTTGACTTCCCGAACTTTGTCCTTGGGTCTGTTTTCGATGGCAATCCAAAGGCTGGGAACCATAAATTCTATAGGGACCACGATCACTAGCCCGTACATAAGAAGGAGAATAAAGAATTTGAAGGCTACGGCCATGGGTTCCAACCGTCGCCGACACGAGCGTCGTCATCGAGGTTTTTCCCCTTTGATTTTACCTCCTAGTATTTGATGGGTTCTTCCTTCGTAAACTGGTGTGCGGGGGTGGATTCCTCCTCCCTAATGCTTAGCATGTTACAAGATGGTGTGAAGAACTTGTAATCTTCCATTTGCCAATGAAAGAGGCCATTCATTGAATCTCCATCATCCCCAGAACACTCTTCCAACTCCAACACCCCTTCGTCATTGGGCTCCATTCTTCTTTGCCCTTTGTCTTCTCCCAATTGCTCTCCTTCGGATTGTGAGTCCGAAGATGCTAACTCCTCGCTCACCATTTGTGTGTGGAGATCAATCACGTACTTCCTCCCAGCAGTCTCCATGGTGAGTGTGTTCCGCTTCCAGTTGTGATTCACCTTTGCCAAGGTGAGCCACCCTCGTCCCAAAATAGCCTCGTACCCCTTTTTCTTTAGTGGGATCACCACAAAGTCGAGTACGAAGGGCTATGTCCCAATCATCACGCGTTGAGCCATGAGGGTTCCGATGGGTTT
>MU228075.1:975995-989273 GCA_018584345.1 Thuja plicata
CGTGGCCAAGTTCCCCAACAATGTCGTTCCCAAGTGAGGCATGGTGTGAAGGAGGTCTTGGAGTTTCACCGGTACCTCTAAATGTAACAGTTGTCTCAGAATGTTTTGTTCTGCCTCCCTCCGGCCCAAGCTGGTGGCCATCTCCCATGTTTCTTTTTATGTCTTCATCGCCTTCTCTATTTCTTCCTTAGCCTCCCGTGCCCGTTGTTTTTCTGTTCGAGGGTCTGGATATGTGGCTTTCTTTGCTTGCCCTCGGGTGACGGTCAGTACCGTACTCGTGCTTCCATCTATGTCTAGCCAATTAATGCCGGATTTCGGGCAGTTGGCATCCTCGTGGTTGCCAGGACCACACCAACGGCATAGCAGTCCTTTGCAAAGTGGCCCCATTGATTGCAAGCTCGGCACTGGATCACCGGCCGACCCTTGGAGTCATATTGTATTCGACTCCTTGTGTTGGTGTTGTTGTTACTGCCCCTTCCGCCACCGCGTTGGTTGCCTCCGTACCCGCCCGATGTAGATGGTTGCTCTTGGGTAAATAGCACTTGTCGATTCCTCACTTTCATGTTGTATGGGCATTCCTTGGTGGAATGGCCCATGATCTGGCAAATGTCACACAATGCATTTTTGGAACACGACCCCTTCATATGACCGCTCTCCTTGCAGTCCGTACACCACGTGTCATCTTCCCCCTTGTTGGTACCCCCTTTCATGGTCTTGAACTCCATCATTCTCTCCATGTCCTTTTGGAGTGCCATGACTTTTTTCTTCGACTTGCCATCACTGCTACTGTCATCGTCCACAGTGTCATCTTCGTCAGAAGAAGACTTGCTTCTTTTCTTCTTGGAGGTCTTTTGTTCGCTCTCCAAGTCCATCGCCCGGTTATAGGCATCTTCGTATGAGGTGGGGGGCACTATCTTCATTTTCCTACGTAGGTTCGATTTCAGGCCCTCCACAAACCATCTTTTCTTCAAGCAATCCGTTGGCTGGCTCTCCATTTTTCAGACTAACTCCTTCAGTCGGCGGCTGTAGGCCCGCACAGTCTCCTTCTTGCCTTGTTTGGTACCATATATCTTGGAAACAATTTCATTGTCATCCCGCAGGAGTCGAAACTCCTTCTGGAATTCTTTCTTGAGTTCGTCCCAAGTGGTCACCGTTGTTTTGTCCACATCGGAGTACCAGTCGATGGCTACCCCTCTGAGTGTGGCAGGAAACTGTTTCACCCTTTCTGCCTGGTCGGCGACTCCATTCGTAGACCAGATTGTCTCACACGTACAACAATGACGTACTGGATCTTCCTTTCCATCTCCGTGGAATTTTGGCAACTTCTTGTTGGTCTCCATGTTTACTTTTCTAGGCGCCGACTGTGTTTGCAGCACCGGTTGTGTTACAGGCTGGGATGGTACTGTCAGCGTCGGTACCCCAAAATTGTTTGGTACCGTACCACTTGATGTCCCCGAACTACTGGAATTGTCCAGGCCTAGTGGGCTACTGTGATACCCGTGCCCCTCGCTCACTTCGATACTCGCAGCGACAGCAGTATCCTGAGCCTCCCTCCGTGCGGCTTCCTCTTTTTCCTTCCTTCGGACTTCTCTTGCTTCCATCAGTGGGGTTAAGGTTAAGGACCCGAACAAGCTCCTTGTTTCCTCTAGGCAATCCTCGTCACTTCTCCCAGCCTCCCGGCTAGATACCTCCAGATCCTCGCCTTCACTTACTCCCTTCGGTAGTCCTTCAGCACGTCTTCTGTATCTCTCCCTTCGCTCGGCTTGTTGTTGTGCGAGTACGGCTTTTCTATCGGCTTGTTCCTCCTCGAGTTCCTTCTTTCTATTTTTATTCAATTGATTGGGCATGAATTCTTTGCTCACTTCTCCACAGGGCAATAATCAACACATCAATTTATTTTATTTTTCCTTCCCGAGTACGTTTAGGCAACGGCGCCAAATGTTTACCCGCTGGGGTAACCTAGTTTACTGATGCATAGACGTTACACGGAAATACATATACATAAGATAGATCAGAGAATACCATAATCTTTATTAATCATTCGTAACTTCAGTACCTTTACAATAGTCACTCTCCTATATTATCTCTCCGAAGCGAAAGTACATTGCTTATATAAACCCAAAGGGGTGTGACCGAACGTCACCACCGATTCCCAACTGTCGTCCGGTAGTAACTAAGTACTGTCGGCTACGCATAATATAACTAACACAGCATAATGTAAACTCTACGGGCTAACAGCAAACTCAGATTCAGAGAGTTCTCGGCAAGCCAAAAAATTTCAACTCAACAAAAACTTGGCAACTTAGAAAGTAATAAAAATTAAAATCTCCTAAAGAAACCTTTTTTTGTAAAATTCGATAACAAAATATACTAAATTAAAAAATTGACATCTTGAAATAGAAAATGCATGGTTTTATAGCAAAAATATGTGAAACACATTTTAACTAACGATTTCCCTGCATCGACATTTTTACCCACCTCTTTATGCATCTATAATATCACGAGCGTTAAACTTCTGAAAACTCACCAAACAAAAAAAATTGAGTACTTGGCAACTAAGAGAGTACTCGCAGATTTTGCAAACTATGATCGAAACAATACACAGGGTAACCAAACATATAGTGGGGAAAATAGTTCCACAAATCAATAGAGTACCAATGAGAGGCAGCCTATATAAGCAAGGAAAGCACAATACCTAGGCCTTTCCAACCAACTTTTATACAAGGAGATACATTACATATTGCTCATGGGACTCTACCATTGTTGAATGAATTGCCGAATGCTTATGCAAAATGACATCCTTTGAGATGCTCTCAAAAATCATTTGAACTTCAAGTTGATGTTTTGTAGCTACTGTCAGATAAATCTTATGAGACTATTGAATACATATATATATATATATATATATATATATATATATATATATATAATGTGAGATATAATATATAGATATATATCTAAAATAGTATCAGGAGAAATTAATATGATAATGATGCAGAGATATTACATGTGTAACTGTGTATATATATATATATATATATATATATATATGTAGTTACATAATCAATTGTCATTATATTAATCTCATAATAATGAATAGACATGTCCCTTCATGGGACATGTCTCTCCTATCCTCATTCTCAATATAAATGAAAGAGAGATTGCTGCGTTTGGAAAACACATACAACATAGAGTGCTATTACATTTGCAGCTATCCTAAAACTTAACATGGTATCAAAGTCAGACAGCAAATGTAAGAGTAGTTTGTTGATGGTGAATGTGTGTCTGTCAGAAAATACAGTCTTAGTACAGGGACCATATCTCACAAATACACTGTTGGTTTTTGCTATATTTTGGATATGTTGGTGATAAACCAATTGCAAAAAATCTCACCGGAGCGATTGGAGAGAAACTGTGGGGTTCAAAAGGTATGACCGACTGTGTACGGGTCTATGTGAAATCGAGTGAGTGAAGTTGCATTGCAGACTTTTGTTCACACCAAGTGCAAAGAACAAGGTCAAGTGAATTGTAGCAGATTTGTTAAGAAGCAAACATCAGTGATTATATATTGGCAACTATGTCATTCCTGAACGCGGCGATTCATTGAAGACATAATTTATGCACTGATATTTGAATAAAGTGACTTGAATAAAGAAAAGAAACATTGTTTAGTAAGAGGTTGAGGATGATGAATTTGCAAAGTATACACAGCGATTTCCATAATGATTAGTTAGACCTTGTAGCGGATTTCAATAAAGAGATATATTAATTTTTTAGGATTGTGGTCAAGCATTTGCAACGAAGCACATATTCAAAGAATGGTGTCTCTTTCTAGAAAGTAAGCATTAATTATAGTGTCACCTCTCTTGGAGAAATCAGGTCATTTCACAAGAAGACATGAGAATTGGTCAACAATATACATTGTGGGGGAAATAATGACCAATGTTACATCCCATTTGAACCATCCTTAGTGGGGAGATGTCTCTCAAATAATCTGAGAAGGTGTTTTCTGATTTGATGTAGAAGGACCTTCATTGAAGCAACTTGTGTAAAGGATGTTGATGCGCAGATAAGTATTTATTATCCTTGAATATTACATTTATCTACTCATTGTAGTCTCTCTCTCATCTATATTTCTATATGTACTATAAGTGCTATTTTCCTTGATCTTTTCCGGGGAAGCTCTTGCAGGAAAAGAAGATTGATATCAGATTCAAAGGGAGTCTGACACTTCAGAGGTAGCTTTGGACGAGGAGCTCAAAATATTGATATCAGATTTAGAGGGAGTCTGGTAGGTTATCTTAAGCAATCTTGGATGAAAAGATCAACAAATTGATATCTGCTCAATGAGTTCTTCTCTGTGAGAGAAGTTCGAGGTGAAATCCCTTGTTTCCACCCTCTACGCTGAGGCATGGTGGATGTCATGTGTGTGACTCCATATTTTTAATGGGCCTTCCCCCTGTGTACATCATGAGGAAGTGACGACTTCAAAATGATTATCACTTGTATTTGTAAAAGTTATTGGAAGGTGACGATCTTACAATAACTTGATCTTCTATCATGATATACATCTTATGATGGCTGAAACAGATCATGATAGATTATATCTTGCATGGTGGATTGAGTTCCTTAAACATGCCATGATCTTCTATTGTGATAGACATCTTATGATGGCTGAAGTAGATCATGACAGATGATATGAATGTTCCTATGGTAAGTGCACATTACCTATGGACATTTTTTGAGTACTTGGTGGATATCATGAGACTTGATGTTGGTAGCCCATTACTCTGAGCACTTGGTGAATTTTATGCGACTTGATATTCTACAGGCCAACGCTCCCAATATCATGAGATGATATCTTTATAAACTTTTGAGTACTTGGTGGACATCACGAGACTTGATGTTGGTGGGCCATTACTTTGAGTACTTGGTGAATATCATGTGACTTGATATTCTATAGGCCAATGCTCCCGATATCATGACATGATATCTTTATAAACTTTAGAGTACTTGGTGGACATCATGAGACTTGATGTTGGTAGGCCATTACTCCGAGTACTTGGTGAATATCATGCAACTTGATTTTTTGTGGTCAATGCTCCCATCATCATGAGATGATATTTTTATGAGTTATGGTGAATATCATGAGACTTGATATTCTTGGTCAGACCATATCTCTGATATCACAATGAGGTGATATCTAAAATAAAACTTTTACAATTAACTTTGTGTTTCTCTCTTGGATGGATTTTATCCTCCCGAGCTAAGAGGGAGGGAGTGTTGATGTTTTGTAGCTTCTGTCAGATAAATCCTATGAGACTATTGAATATATATATATATATATCTAAAATAGTATTAGGAGAAATTAATATGATAATGATTCAGAGATATTACATGTGTGTGTGTGTGTGTATATATATAGTTACATAATCAATTGTCATTATATTAATCTCATAATAATGAATAGACATGTCCCATGAAGGGACATGTCTCTCCTATCCTCATTCTCAATATAAATGAAAGAGAGATTGTTGTATTTGGAAAACACATACAACATAGAGTGCTATTACATTTGCAGCTATCCTAAAACTTAACACTTCAATGTGTTCATGGAATAAAAGAAGGGCAGAGGAGGAGCTGATCACAGAGGATCAGCAGTTCAGAGGGACCTACAACAGGGTTACACTAGCTTATTTTGATGGTAGTGACAAATGTAGAGCTAGAGCATGGGTTCAGAATTTGGACAGTTACCTAGATCTTAGGCCTACTTCTGGGGATGAAGCAACTAAGTTTGCCACTCTACACTTGGATAGAGTTGTCACATTAGGTCACAAATCTATCACTACATATAATGAGTTTACTAATAAACTCATTGAGAGATTTGACAAGAAAAAATCCTAAGTTGCACTTTAGGGAGCTGACATAGTTGAAACAATATGGTTCAGTGGAGGCTTACATAGCAGAATTTCAAAGGCTTTCAGTTATGGTTTCTAGGATTACAGAAAGAAGATTGGTAGTCTTGTTCAGTGAAGGACTCATGGACCCAATAGGGGGATTAATGAAGGCATTTGGTCCCCCATCCTTGAATGAAGCTATGAACAAGGCAAGGAGTATGGAGTACGCTGCCTCATCAGTCCAAGTCGTTTTCTAAAAAGAAAGATTAGAAACATTCTTCAAAAGAAATCAGTTACAAGACTTGATAGTGAGGCACTTAATGACTTAAGAAAGAACAATTTATGCTTCACATAAAAAGAACCTTGGGCCCCAGGACATAAGTGTGCAACAAAATGGAGGGTGAACCAAATAGAGTACTATTGAGCTGAATAATTACCAGCAGAAAACTCAGACCAGCAATCTGATTCGGATAAAAAGGAGGAAGAAGAGTCTTCAAAAGAGTATGAAAAGGGAGAGGAGAGTGATGGAGCATAAAATTGATTCCATAGCTTTTAGAAGAATGAATCCCTTCACATTCGAGGAGTATTAGGAGGGCAGTGATTAACGGCATTGATAGATACAAGTGGCATACATAATTTCATAGATGAAAGACTTGTAGCACACAAAGGACTTTAGACACAAGATTTAGATGGCTTCAAGGTGATGGTTGCAGATGCATTTACTATTACATGCATTAGGATAACGAGTCTACAGTTGAGAAACAACATGACTTTTGTATGGTTAGCATCAGTGACATGGTTGCAGTGTTGGGTTTACTGTGGCTACTTTCTCTTGGTAACATTACACTTAATTTTCTGACCATGCAGCTGAAATTCAAATAAGAGGGTAAGAATGTGATGTTGAGGGGAATGTCTAATGGAAGGCCACAAGTGATTTATTTCAAACACCAGAAGAGACTCTTTAGACATGATTAGGTAGAGTAGGCAACTGAGTGCATAGTTATGCCTATGGTTATAGTTGAGGGGAAGAGGTCGTATCATCCTGACATTAAGGCTTTGCTATCCTAGCCAAGCAAGGTTTTTAGTAGCATTCCTCTGGGTAGGCCTCTTGATAAGGGTATTGAGCATGTGATTGAGATAGAGCAGGGAGCCAAACTAATTATTACCACATCATACAAACATCCTAAGACGCACAACGATGAGATCAGTAAAGCAATTAACGAGTTTCTAGAGATAGAGCACATTAGGTAAAGTAATAGCCCTTTTGCTTTTGCAGTTGCATTGGTGAAGAAGAAAGATGGAACCATGTGTATGTGCATAGATTACAAGGCATTGAATAAGAAAATTATTAAGAATGGGTACCCTGTCCTACAGATAGATGAGCTACATAGAGCAGTCTATTTTTCCAAGATAGACTTCGAGATTTGGATACCATCAAATCAAGGCCAGATAGGATAGAGAGAAAACAACATTCAAATGTCACTTTGGCAAATTTGAATTTCTTGTCATGCCTTTTGGTTTGACCACAGCACATGCTACTTTTCCATCTCGCACAAATAGGATCTTTAGTAAGAAATTACACAAGTTTGCGTTGATTTTATTTGATGACATACTTATTTTCAACAGCTCATGGGAAGAGCACTTGAGGTATATGGATAAGATTTTGGGTATCCTTGAGAGTGAGTCATTGTTTGCTAAGAAGTCAAAGTGTGAATTAGGGATGACATAATTACTATACCTTGGGCACATAATCACCTCTAACGGAGCTAGTGTAGACCCTAAGAAAATCAAAGCCGTACTTGATTGGCCTCCACCCACTAATCTCACAATTAAAGGATTTCTTTGGGCTTTATAGTTTCTACAAGAGGTTTGTCAAAGGGTTTTCATAGTTGGCTACTCCACTCTCAAATTTGACTAAAAAGGGAGCCTTTACTTGGTATGAACCAGCCCAGAAGTTATTTGATCACTTCAAGCATTTGATGAGCACATGTTCTATCTTAGCCATTTCATATTTTTCTAAGCCATTTGAGCTTGAGCATGATGCTTTAGGTGAAGGTATTGGAGCGGTCCATATGCAAAACAAACACCCAATTGCATTTGAGGGAAGGAAGTTGAGGGGAGGTGAAAGGAGTTACTCCATCTATGATAAGGAGATATTAGCCATTAAACATGCATTGGCTAAATTCAGAAAATACCTTTTTAAGGCAAGTTCATTGTTAAAACTAATTATAGCAATCTCGAGTACTTCCTAAATGAAAATGATCTCAATGATAGGCAACAAAAATGGGTTCGCAATATCCAAGCCTGTGACTTTGACATTAAATATGTCAAAAGGAAAAGGAATGTAGTGGCTGAAGCATTGTCAAGAAGGCCATATTTGTGTTCATTTATAGAGAGCGGCAGATTGGAAAGAGCAAATACATGTCGAATATGCCAAGAATACTTTGGCCAATAGCATTTTGGATGGTTCCTTGCAGGATGAAAGGTATAAGGTAAGGGATAATCTCATAGATTACAAGGAAAGTTTGTTGCTAGTTCCTGAATCTAATATTACTCTAAAGGTTTTTTAAACATTTCATGACACTCATATGGCTGGCCACCCTAGATATTATAAGGCATACAAGCAGATCCATGAGAGATTCTTGTGGAAAGAGATGAAAAATGAAATTCTTAAGTATGTTCATGAGTGCCAATTTTGCCAACAAAATAAAAATGAACATACTTACCTTGCTGGTCTATTGCAGCCCCTATCAATTCTTACTCAGAAATGGGAAAGCATCTCAATTTTATTTATTACAAGACTTCCCAGAATGCAAGGGAAGGGTTGCATATATGTGGTAGTGGATAGTTTGACTATTTTTTCTCGTTTTTATGCCCTTTCAGCAGCATTTACAGTAGTACATGTCGCAGATTCATTTTTCAGAGAGGTGTTTAGACTCCATGGGAAACCTAAGAGCATTATCAGTGATAGGGACTTGGCAAGAGTTGTTTAAGCTATACAGTACAAAGTTGACTACTAATACTAGCTACCACCCCCATACTGATGGACAAACTGATACTGTCAACAAATGGGTGGAAGGTAATCTACGCAACTATATTTCAGGGCAGCAAAAGTCATGGATTGATTGGTTGCATTTGTGGAAGTATTGTTATAACTCCTCCTATCATATGACTATCAAGATGTCTCCTTTCATGGTGTTATATTATTATGAAGCTCCCAGCTTCATTTATTTCCTTTTTGGAGATTGTAGAGCACCTCGAGCCAAAGATCTATTACAGGAGAGTCAAGATATCATGCGATTTTGAGAGATAACACCCAGCATGCTCAAAATCAGCAGAAGATGTATGTTGAATAAAATTGTAATAAGTGTGCATTTGACGTAGGAGGCTTGGTTTACATGAGATTGGAGCCCTACAGATAGTCCACTCTCAAGAAGAGTGGGTCAGAGAAGTTGAAGCCTCACTTCTATGGACCGTTACAACTTTACAAGTCACTGAAAAGATTGGAGAGGTGGCAAATGAACTTGAGCTACTTGACAGTAGTAAGGTGCATGATGTTTTTCCATATATCAGCCTCAAGAAGGCTCTCCAGCATAATGTGATTCCTTCTACAAAGTTGCCTCGTTTGGATGAGGAAGGCAAATCAATATTGATACCAGAGGTAGTGACTGATTTCAAGGAGCGTACTCTTCAAAAGAGGGTTATCTGGAATGCTTGGTGAAGTGGAAAATCATATAAGTGGAGGATTCAACATGGAAGAGTTAGCAAATTTTATAGCATCTTGTTAACCAAGTCTGTCATTCATGTCGAAAAGAGATGCTATTATGAATATAAAATCAAGCAAATCAAAATAAAGTTTGACAAATATATATATATATTACTTGTTGCTGTCATTCTGGTGTTTACTCTGCAGAACGTACACACGTCCATCTATATGAACACATCATCCATAAATAGTTATGATTATATAGCAAAGTCTCAAACTGAACGAAGCAAGGAATCGGGTTTGACACAGGTCTTGTACTAGTATTTGGACGTTGTGACGGCTAGGCGTGACACAACACATCTGGCATCAATAGTCAATATTGATTCTTATGTACGTTGGCTTTATAATAGTTGATGGGGCCTTCTACATTTCTCTCAGATTTTTATGTCGGCGCCATGACCTATAGGGTTGTTCCACAAGGTTTACCATTTCACTTGAAACTTCCAAAGCTTTTGGAATGGCGTCAGGAATTTGTTGGTATTTGCAGAGTATTCAAACGAAACCATTAATGAAAACTGAAATATCATAAGTGAAGCCATACAGGTGTTTGAAGCTGTGATTGAATAAGACAGAAGTTGATATCATCAGAAGAGTTGGGCTTTTTATCTTTATAATGTGCCGTCTATCCATCATATTCCATAATATCAGATATTGAACACATTTTATCAAAAAATTCATAACGACTGAAAAAGTTTTGAAGTTGATAATTTTCAGATTGATATCTGAATGAAGAATCAACATTTGAACGATATCTTTTGAAGTTTCACTGTGGTCTATTCAGATAAACATGCCCACATATAATTGAAGACTCCTCTCTTTTATTTGTGGTTCACTAGCTATCATCAAAAGTTACACATTAGTTATATTTTTGTTTGTGTAACGTGAACAGTAACAGAGAAGATATCAGGTTGTGAAACTAAACTACTGATAATTGGTTAGCAGTAAGTTATAAGTACCGGGCTATTCATTGTGTCTGTTGTAGGTAGTTGTACTATCCGATGGTGTTTGAAACTTCTAGTCCTGCCGATAAGAAGAGGATGTGTTATATAATATGCTTGAAGTTAATGGGAGAGGGAGTGTCTATATCGAAAGAATATATCTCTGATGTGGAGTAAAGGAGGCTTCATTTATTAGAATGGTGCAGTAAGTGATTAACTGTGTTGAGGATGTGAACGCTGAAAGAGTTATATGTTGCTGCTAAGAATTGTTATTCAGAATACCATGGTTCTTAATCACAGTCAATTTTGAGTGATGAACGAGACAAATATATACAGATTATTGAAGCAAATCTGATTGGCGTATACAGTCTATTTATTGACAGATCAATACAGTATTTCAAATATACATTAATGGAAATCTGATAATTCAGGGGTTATGATCATGTGTTTTTTAAAGTGATGTTGAGTTATTGTGTACAGGGATTTATCAAAATTTGCAAACTATATATAGTTTGTAAAATCCTTTAACAAGTTTGGTCTGAGATTGTTAGAAGAATTTTTCAGTTGCTGTTAGTATTGAATCTCTAAAATCTGTCATGAAATTGTAGATATTATGATGTATAACTTAGATCAAAACGTCTGAAGAGTCTTTCAGTTTGTAATATTTATACTTGTATAAATCTTTCATTGTAAAGTTTAAAATTGCAGATTGCAAATCAGTAAGAACTTGTTTTGTAAAATCCTTTGATTGGTGTCTAAAGGATGCTGAGTTGATGCTCAAATTGAAGAATTTGTGATAGCAAGAGTTTGTGCTCTTTATCAAGGGATTGGGTGTTTCCTTAGGGTCGGTGCCCTTAAAAGTGTTTTAAATCAGTTTTGATTGTGGGGCTGGATTAGGACAGTAGATCCTAGCAACATTTCTCACCATTGTTTTTATTAGAAAATATGGTATCAGATGAACACAAGCTGAATAATATTATAATAATGCTTCTATATCTCATTCCTTCAAATGTATTACATACTTATAGGAGTTTGGGTTCCTATACTATAGGAACAACTCACTAATTATTAGAGTTGTTCTAAGTTCTAAAAACTCAAACAAACATTCTCCCCTACAACAATATAATTCTACATATGATTAACAAACCTAATAGACAAGTTAATATTACTACCAAACATAATTATTACATGAGTTATTACTTTACCTCAAACACTCTAACCTGTAAGAACACTAACATGAATTCCTAACACCCCCCCTTAGTGTGAACATGGAGAGAAAGATCATCACACAAATTGGAAACAGAATTGTATGCCTATGCATACAATTAGGTCCATATACCACTATCTAGATCTTGTTGCACATGATCACCTACATACGAGAACTTATCCCACTTTCACTTCCAGTGAACTCATCACCGGCCAACTATACTTCCAAGAAGTCCGACAATCAGAGGATCTATATAGTCAGTTGCTCTCCTATACAATAGTTTTCAATATCGATGATATCCATATTCTCCAACTTAGCACTTCCAACTACAATAAACCAACTCTTGTAGCTCATGATCTTGATTCAAACAAAAGTCTCTCTCCTTCCATGTTTTTAAACGAGCTTACTACAAACCTTGACGTGAACAAGAACCTATCAACTATCCACCTCATGTGGTTTTCTAGATTCTCCCACAACCCTTTCAAGATCCATGAACTGACTTACTCTGGTGCTTTTGTTCACCACTGTGCTTGTACATCAAGGAAGTTATACCAACATGCATATCAAAAATCTAAAAAAACCGTACTAGAAAATGTTTCACATTACATTCTATAAGAACACAAAGTTCTTTATTATAGTCACTGTTATTGATTGTTGTCACTCGACCTCAAACAACATAGACAACCACCACTACACTAAAAGATGCTCTAGAATTTAGTCATTTTGGCACAAAATGGGAATTGAACGTTGGTTATTATTCCCCCCTCCCCCCCCCCTCACAATGTGAAATTTTCACTTTATTCAAACAACCATACTGAAAAGAATAGAGAATTAAATGCCACCAGAGCTGATAAGCGGCCCCATTGTTGGTGATTGGCGAGAGGACATTGATTGTCCTTCCTCCGTTTCCTCCTGCCTCCATTCCTAAATCTATCTAAAGCATGTATTCTCCATCACTAGGACACGATAGCTCATCATCGTTAGCATGGTTTTCCCAATCAATTTCTTCAGCATGATGATCTAGGTTGTCGATGCTACCTGAGACAATGGTACAACAACACTCCAATAGTCATAAACTACTGCATAGAAAGGATGTGAACCCTTGCAAACACAACCTTGCACTGGCTCCAAGTTCTTAGATAGAAGTAAACAAGATAATCACTTGCCAGTATCTCCTTGACCAATTCAAATTTTATACCAAAATTAAAACTTTTGATCACTAGATGCAATGCAAACAAACTCAATGCAAAGATCATAGTCTCTATTAGAAGCGATTTCAATGTGCTTGAAATGAGAAAAAATTCGATGTCACCAGCCAGACTATGCGCAGATCACAATATGCTTGTGTTAGGAATAAGGTGTCTCAACCTTGGATAATTCCTATTCTTATTATTTGTTTTGTAAAATGTTTTTCTTGCAAATAATGTAATTAAGTGTGAGTGTACATGTCTAGTTGGCATGTTGATGTGT
>MU228075.1:989323-1004667 GCA_018584345.1 Thuja plicata
AGGAATAAGGTGTCTCAACCTTGGATAATTCCTATTCTTATTATTTGTTTTGTAAAATGTTTTTCTTGCAAATAATGTAATTAAGTGTGAGTGTACATGTCTAGTTGGCATGTTGATGTGTCACTCCTCTTGATGTGTCGGCATCTTGAATTGTGTGTAAGGAGATCATGGCTGAAACGGTTATGACGGATTCCTATGACACGTAAGAGCTATTTCTAGAAGATTCAATGACGGATGAAGACATGCAAGGCATGTGGCAACTGATAAAGTTGAGTACTGTACACTCTTCTACAATCGTGGGGTTCGGGGCATCGCCCCAGAAAAAAATTTCGGGTTCCTATTTTCTCGGAGAATGGTAAAACCCTAATACGGCTATCTTTGGAAGTTGCCCTAAAAAGGAAAGCGCATGATATAAGCGTTTTTTAGGGTTGCAGACTGTGATAGGAAAAGAGTGTATTGTTGGTATGATCTGGTGCTACTGGATTTGTCTTTGAGTGTCGATTGTCTCCTGAAAGAACTTGCATTGCAAGTGTGTTGTAACCGTTGTGTTGAAGATAATACATTGTGCAGGTTTTGGAGTGCTGGGGTTTTTTACCGAAAGGTTTTCCCCAGGGTAAATCATTGTGTCATTCTCTATTTTCTGTATGCATGGTATATGGCTGCAATATCATTGTTAAAGTAGTTAACGAATCTGAAATTGTAAGGATTTAAAAGATTTTGCACAATACTTTCCTTTAGAGATTAGTGTAGGAAGCTGTTTCCGCACCTGAGTTTCCTTACAGCTTGTTGATTAGTAAAGCTCAACCATCTGATGCCAGTCTTCCCTGCAATTGACGTGCCTAATATGAAGAGTCTGATTTGATTCAAAATGCAAATCTCCACACACAGATCGCTCTACAAGAGTCACAAAACTCCAGAAAGTGTCTTCTACACCTGTCAGGAACCGCCGAGATGAAAAAGCGCGTCGTTGATGTGTGGATTTTGTAGAGACTCGACAGGCTATTCAAACACCATGAAACAAATATCTATCACCGTAAAGCATGGCAGGCCGAAACAACCAGAATGATTGTCGCAACTGCAGCCGTTGTTGTGGAAGTCGATCGGATCTCTTTAATTACTGCCTCCCTAATCATGAGTAGAGTGATGGAATGAGGTGATTTACGACATCTCTCCCAATGCAAAAAAGTGTTGTGAGAAGTGGTGTAAAAATTCCTGGAATCGCCACTAAAAATAGATAAAATTCTTCCACAATATTTTCTACCTCATGCGCTAATAATTATTGAAGATGACAGGATCACTAAGATTGCTCATAATCTTAGGAATAGCAGATTTTTAGGCCACTATTTGGACAAAAAGGAGACTCAATGTTCTATGAAGAGCTTGAGCAAGTGATTTCAGTGTGTTCTAGTAGAGTTTATATTTTTACCATATGCTATTTTTAGTAAGTGCCATTTTGGGCACTTTGTCCCAGCCTTTGTTTACTCTCAACTTTAGGCTGAATAAACTCAAAGAGTTCCATTGTGTAATGTCCCCAACTAGGAGGTTATCAATTTCAATGTTTAACATACATTACTATGCATCTAAATTGAATTCATTTGAAGAAACAATGAATAATTCATAATAAATTTAACAGTTAACATATTTAAGCCCAATTCCTTCTTCTCTCTTAAACATGCCAACCAATCTACAAGTAGGCTTCCTCAAGGCATCGGGACTGCATGTCCGTACCCATCTCAAGATTTTCCCTCAAGGCATTGGAAATACATGTCCTTACCCATCTTGGAATTCACCTCTCTTGTGAGGATTTACTCTGCCTCTCCTAAGATTGACAGAAACCTATCCTACTAAGGGCTATAGCAAGAGACTAAGAAATAGACTATTAATAAACTACTTCAAATGAATTGTGAACAATTAAAATTACATATTTGTATGTATATATATTTAATTCATTGTTATATATATATATATATATGTTATTAGCCCATATATATTGTAATTTCATTATTATTAATAAATACCAATGCTATATATATATATATATATATATAATTTCCATTATACTTAATAGATATATACAAATTATAATATATATTATATTTATAATATATATATCTTATATTTATAATATATATGTAATAGACCATATAAAAGTCCCTAATCCTTATAGAATTCAGGTATAAATCCCTTTAATCAGTATTTAACGCATGGATGCTTGGCAGCATTAGTGTGATTCATCCTCTTCCATGAATATCAATAATAAATTATTTTCCCCCCTCTATGTAGCGGTCACTTCCTTATTATACAGCCATCGATATCGAAGGATTACATAGGGAGAGACTTGTCTTATGTCTTAAGAGTTCACACCATTTGGCAACAAACCAAATCAATAGGGGTTATCAATTGATTCACGCCTTAATCGCTAACTCTTCGACACTAAAGTCTTACGTCTCCACAATCTTGTTTTCATTCTCTATATTGTTGTATACCGTTTCTCTCATAGAAATATCAATTATTTTTTATAAATTCTTGTGCAGCCTCTTGAATACTCTCTCTTAGAGGGAATGTTTGAAGCTATCTACCAAGTTGCGGATCTCACAGTGATGCTTACATCTTCAGCACTCTTGGAGTTTGACACATTCACAAAAGCATCTTCCAACGAACGTAGATCGACGCCTTCAATATATATGATATTCACAACTTTTCATAATACTTCTAATAGTTGTCTTAGTACATATCGGTGGTAATTTAATTTAATATTATCTTTCCTTTCTTAATCTAATTGCATAGATGACATCTTCATCAATCCTTGTCTAAGTCTTGTTTATGATTTCTCGTAACCAGTAGTGCGAAGGATTGTCAGACCATATATCATTCTTCGGATTGATTCTTTTATTGCAGCCTCTGGTACTCATTCAGTAAGTCGATACTATGTTTGGCCAGACGTTAATCACTACCTTTTAAGATATATTACAATTGTCTCACTATACACATAGATGGCATTATATATATATATATATATATATATATATATATATATTTGTAATTTATCTTTAACTTATTTAGCAATAGTCGGCTTAGAGATGATCTTCAAGCTCAGTCATGTATGTTCCTTGGAGACTTAAATTAATATGATTACAATAGTCTCTTTAGAGAGTTCGTTATTTTATTACATATTATTATTTATTTAATCATTTTTTTTTAATATTATCTATTTTATAAAATCTTTCTTTTGCGATTTAATAAAATTATTTATTATCAAACTCTAAATCAGAACGGGGACATCACACCTTGTTACTAGTTGAGGACAAAAACCCTCTTCAGTGGTGCTGCTTTTTCTGGTGAAATATCCACCCTAGCTAGTTGGAGTATTCAGATTGAGTTCTTAATGATTTTGGCTTGCAGTTGATGATATGGGTTTGATTGGTGTTTGGAGAAGAGTCCTTGGTAGTTGGAAGAAGTTTGGAGCAAGTTGACTTATATACTGGTCAACCTGCTGTTCATGTATTGAAAATCATCAAAAAAGTATATTCCCAGTCTGATTATTGTAATACATTAATTTCCAGCTTATATTCAATGTTACAAAGTTTGTTGATGAACTTGTTATTTGAGTATCTTGGTGTTTTGTTTCTTTCAATGCAAAATGACTGTCAAGCATGCATTTTATATGACAAATGAAAACGAAAAATAAATGATCAGCAAACATTTGGTTTCCAAATACTTGCAAACATTTTGAAAAAATCAGGGCTTCACATTACATAATATAGTACGAGGCATCCCAAGTCATGATGACCACACTAATTTGGATGGACGGGTTTCTTCGAAGAAACCCAGTGGTGGGAAAACTTATTGGTGATGCTCGGAATGATGAGATGATTGAGGGTAGATAATCCAAAGGCAAGAGCAAGAAAATAATTAAATTTTCATTTACGGCTAAGTTTCAAAGCATTTACAAACCCTAGGATTTTGCATAGGCAAAAGGTATATCTTAATGGAAAAATGCCATGAAAGCCAAACATCAAAGTCTTATGAAGAATAAGACTTGGGTTGTTTCAAATCTTCCACTAAGGATGAAACCCATTGGCTGCAAATGGATGTATAAATTCAAGTACAAATCTGATGGTACATTTCACATGTACAAAAGTATGCTTGGTGGCTAAAGGATTCTCACAGAAAAAAGGTATTGATTAAATTGGTCCTACAGCAAAGATGAGCACCATCCAATTGGTTTTGTCCATAGCAACATACTTTGGCTGGGAAGTCCATCAAATCGACATGAAGAGTACCTCTCTCAATGGAGACTTTGGGGAAAAAGTGTACACGACTCAGGTTCAGGGATTTCAAGTTGCAGGAAAGAAGCATCAGACATGCAAATTAACAAAGGCTCTTTATGGCCCGAAGCAAGCATTCATGATATTATACATAAAGATTGGCAAGTATTTGGATGAACAAGGGTTTTGTATGTATTCTGTTATGGAATTTTGCAAAATATGTATTTTTAAAGAAATTGAAGCAATTTTGTTCCCGAGTTTTTTGCCAACTCACAAGTTAATGGTCTTATAACTTTTTGTGAAGTTAGAGTCTGCCAACTACAATAATACTAGTACTCAATATATTATGAATAAAAAAATGTGACATCATAAATATGGATATATCTATTATTATTAATATATAAAAATAAATATTGATATATCATTATTTATTATTAATTATATTAAAATATTTAATCTTATATATCATGTTCTGCCAACCCCCTATCATCCTCAAATTTAGGTCCTTTGTTTTGGGCAAACTATTGAATCTGAAATATCCCAAACTCGGATACTATCTCAAATCTGATTTGGGTATTTGCATCTTGACATGTTTTGCTCCATTTCATTGCAAAATAGCAACATGCAAGGAAACAATATAGATTTCCAAGGAAATAAGCGATTTCAAAGACAAATACATTGAAAATTATTCTGATATAAAACATGCATGGCTGCTACATCAAATATATTGTTGTTACAATGCTAGAACATGCATAAAATTTGCATGCAACATACCCACATGATTCCTCTACAATATCATCAAGCCCCTATGAGATATGATCATTTGTAGCATACAGAAGAAGATTGAATGACATGCAAGAAGAGTGACCAATACACAAGAGGAGCTGCTATTGTGAACACACCCACAAATAATCACTGCAATATGAGGAACTGAACAATGTAATGCACCTGTGAATCTTGAAGTGAGTCCAACAAGGGGGCTGACCTGGGTTTCCGTCCAAATCACCAAACCATCTAGGGTTTCCGTTCTAGGGTTTTACTAGACCTTCAAGCAAAGCTTCAAGCTCATAGAGAAAAGACTCAAAATAAAAATAACAATCTCTAGAATGCCTTCACATTTCCCTTTTTCCTCCTTTTATAATAACCTTTTCCCTATTTTGAGAGAAGTACTTTAATTTATTTCTTTTATTTCATTTCCCCCCAAAATGCAACTTTATGTTATAATTTAAAGTTGACATTATAATAAAGTCACTTTATTAATTGACTTTTAATAATACTTATTTTATTGAAGTCACTTTTAATTAAATTAATTAAAATAAAGTCATCCTTTTAATACTTAATTTATTTGGACAACTTTAAAATAATTAATTTTATTTATTTATTTCCCCAACATTTGGGGATAGTATTGTCCTCCCTTCCTTGAGATTGCTTGCCCTCAATCAATCCGCACCTGAATGCTGAACCAAATACTTGGATCCCATATCAACCTCAGGAACACTGCTCCACCAAAATGTTGTGCTACTATAATACCAATGCCAATACACCACAAACTGTGAAGCAACGTAATAGAATCCATGTGAAACAATACACCCACCCGGTCAATACCTGGATCCCAAATATAGAACCTCATCTATGAGATGAAGTAGTAGTTTAATACCAAAGAATCATCATCAATTAACCAACCATACACGTAGACCAACCAAAGAATGTGATAAGCAACTCTCACATATTCAAAAATCAACAATCTAGGCCACCACATATTGTTGTTATATCTCAAACTAGCAACCGATAGGATGGCAATGATATCATACCAAGGCAAAAGTAGAAGACTCATCTCATGAGGATTTCCCATCAAGTAATCGTGTTCCCACACATTCCAATGCATACCCATAGCTGATGTAGACTTGAACAATTCTGAAAATGTAGTGAACAGCCATGTAGGACAGTCACTTCCCTAAACAACCCATGTCATTTGGATCAAATGCCAACCAATAGGCAGTTGTACCGTCACAAGAACTAAGTGCCAATATCAAATTTGGAATGTAGATACCATCACCAACACCCAAAGTCAACTCATGAGTGGCTAGTCCACTAATAGTAACTTGCATAGAATCATTATGTCTGCCAATAATAGTAATTTGTTGTAGGGGAAACTTGGCTCGTTGGGCTATCAAATTAGTTTTCTTTGCCTTCTCAATCCAACTCTCAACCATTATTTGGGACTGATTTAGTGCTGTTGTTCCAAGGTGAACAAATTCAGTCCTTTTGGAGGATGCATCATCAATAGACGACTCATGTTCATCTTTCAAAACTTGAATGCCAACATTAGGTGACTCAATCACATTATCTTCTCCATGATCATGGGCACCTTGAGGATGAAGAGATATATCACTATTTTTATAACAACCAGCACAACTCTCATGCATTTGTGGCATGCCTTCAACTTTTACAAGCACCTCTTTATTGGAAACTTCATTCTCGACACTTGCACTTTGAATGCCATGTTCTAATTTTTCTTCATTTATGAATTGCGTCATCATTGGAATCAACTAATACACTAGAAGATGAATTGTGGTCACCCAATGAATCCATACCATTATAATCCATATCAATCTCATGCTTAACATCAAGAGAAGTCATGTTTATCTCTCTTCTAGAATTCTCTAGTGAATCTTCTCGCAGAGATGATGAAGCCTCATGTGATTCGATCCCCAATGCTTTTCTTTTTTCCTCATGAACTAAATCCGCATGCTTATCAAATTCTCCATGTAGATTTTTGCAAAACTCCATTGAATTTGCGTTTCTCTTATGTTGTTGTTTTGAACTTGTAGATGATTGTTCTTCTCTTTTTGGTATAAAAGTAGGTTGATGTAATAATCCTGACACTAGATACAATACAAGTGCACGGTCCTCTACAACCCAACAACCTATATGCCTTCCTCCTGGATTCAAATGAGCCTTACAAATTGTCGTACGGACCCAAACAACACGTGTACGGTTGATGAAAGCCCAATATACACGTGCTGTTCTTATTAGCTGGCATACGGAATGGATAACGCCTATCTCAAAGTTTGGCGGACTGTTCGAGTTGGTGCCCATCCGTACGGTAAGCTAGCAATGCCCATACGGTGAGAACTCTTGATGTCGTACGGTGATGTGTGACCGTACGATGATGGTATTAACTTGTCGTACGATGTCCCACTTTTGTCGTACAATATGGTGACTGAGCCGTACGGCCAATATGATGTCTCAACAGTTTGTGACGTAAACAAGGACAGGCTTCAGATGTGGGGTATGGTTTGGCTTATGCCTTCGGACGTCGTAGATAACCAGTTTGATATTACGAACAAATGCCAAATCATGCATACAAGAGGAAATAATGATAGCACTTCAGATTATAACAAATAAGCTTCAATACAACAATTTCAGACCAAGCCAGAGCAGAATAGGGTGAGGAGTTACTCCCACCGAAACTGCAAATACCAAATAGGGAGGGTCTTTCACCTCCGAAATGGCATACAATAGAACTCCAACTAGAATTCACAATCACAAATAAAATATTAAAATCACATACCAACAACTACCTACATGTCGGACATAAATACCCCTTCGGAGAAACTCCCAAGGGTTTACAAAAGAACACCGACACGGTAAACACGTACAAACAATAAGATAAAAACGGGCCCCACATTAATTAATTGAAGGTCCTAAATAATATTTCTTTTAAATTGGGACCAATTTATTTATTTATTTATTTATTCTCTGTCAATTTGGGGACATTACAATTGAAGTGGTCTATCAAACCTTGTGTTTGCTGTCCTAGTAATATTAGAGGCTTCTCCAATAGGATTTTCTCGCCTGACTTCACTTCTTTCATCATCTTGATTCCTTGATTATGATTGTACCCTTAAATTACCAATTGCAGTCCGAAGTTGTTGTTGTGACTTCATGAAAGTTTGCATCATCTGTTGTTGCTGTTGAACAAAATGTGCCAAAACATCTTGTATATTAGGCTGACCATTCCCACCATTATTCCTTTGCTCTGCCATATTCAAAGGATCATGCGCTTCTGCTTGTTCCGGTTGTGCATGTTCTTGTTGTTATGCTCTACTTCTAGTATAATACTTGTGTGGACCAATCTCTCGAGAGCTCATATAATTAATTCAAACACATGCACTGCTTCTGCTAATAACTACCATCTGACTCACATGCAACAATTTAACCTGACATGCAACAATTAATTCCACAAGCAACTAAAAAATCTGACATGCAACTGTAAAAAGTTGACATGCAATTGAAAAATCTGAAATGCAACTGAAAAAGTTGTCATGCAACTAAAAAAGCTTACATGCAATAAACTAATCTAAAGTAACATGCGACCATCTGGGTATCCACCAAACTGACATGCAAAGCAAATCCACTAACCAGAACTGTTAAGCAATAACATGCAATGGTGACCCTCTTCATAAATTGCTCTTAAATTGACATGCAATCATCTGGGTATTCACCAAATTGTCATGCAATAACATCCAACACACATGCAATAGCAAAATCTGACATGCAATTGAATCCCTAACAGTTGGCAAGGTCACTGTGCTCTGATACCACTGAAACATCCCAAACTTGGATACTGTCTCAAATCTGATTTGGGTATTTGAATCTTGACATGTTTTATTCCATTTCATTGCAAAATAGCAGTATGCAAACATGCAAACTAAAACATGTAAGGAAACAATATAGATTTCCAAGGAAATAAGCGACTTCAAAGACAAATCTACTGAAAATGATTCTGATATAAAACATGCATGGTTGCTAAATCAAATATATTGTTGTTACAATGCTAGAACATGCATAAAATTTACATGCAACATACCCACATGATTCCTCTACAATATCATCAAGCCCTTGTGAGATATGATCATTTGTAGCATATGGAAGAAGATTGAATGACATACACGAAGAGTGACCAATACATAAGTCGAGTTTCTATTGTCAACACACCCACAAATAATCGCTGCAATATGAGGAACTGAACAATGTAATACACCTGTGTATCCTGAAGTGAATCCAACAAGGGGCTGACTTGGGTTTCCATCCAAATCACCAAACCATCTAGGGTTTCCATCCTAGGGTTTTACTAGACCTTCAAGCAAAGCTTCAAGCTCATAAAGAAAAGACTCAAAATAAAAATAACAATCTCTAGAATGCCTTCACATTTCCCTTTTTCCTCCTTTTATAATAACCTTTTCCCTATTTTGAGAGAAATACTTTACTTTATTTCTTTTATTTCATTTCCCACCAAAATGCAACTATATGTTATAATTTGAAGTTACATTATAATAAAGTCACTTTATCAATAAGTGACTTTTAATAATACTTATTTTATGAAGTCACTTTTAATTAAATTAATTAAACTTAAGTCATCCTTTTAATATTTAATTTATTTTGACAACTTTAAAATAATTAATTTTATTTATTTATTTCGCCAACATTTGGGGACGAATGAAAACCCTAAACCCAAATAGACAGCATAGGGTACAAATGCTTGTGCACGGCTTGAATTACACGTAAAACATCTTTTCTCCCTCTACAAAATTATTAGCTAAGGCAATTCTATAATATTGCTTCTTTCATTATTTCATTCTTTTCTCATAGATATCCTTTGTTGAACATTGCACAATATGATCAAAAGAAATACTTCAACAAACATTAACAAGATAGCATTAGTAAAATAATGAGAAAATTTTGCTCATTTATTTTTTCACACTTTTTTAAATCTTAACCAAGCATAATAGATTACACTATAATCATGAAGCAAATGAAGACCTGGGATTGTAAAGCGAATTTCTTCAAATTCCATTCGGATATAAGTAAGCAAGGAAAATCAAATTACCATTTTTGAGAATTCAACTACTAATGGTGGCAGTCAAAGAAATATGCATCGACACAAAGCATCTGAACAACAGTATAAAAACTTTTAATAATACAAATTCTAAGTGAGCTATATGCATACCAATCTCTACATGTGCTTTACTTGGGATGCTATTAACTGCTCCTGGGTGAACCTCCATGACACCTTGCAAGAAATAAGAAAGGAGACTAAGATGTAAAATACACAAAAGCATTATGTTACATTTATTTGAAAGGAAATTGAATGAAACAGTATCCCTTCTGGTAGGGAACAATAAGAAAACCAAATCATTAAAATGCTACTCAGTAAAACATCAAACTTATTGTTCAATTATATCTTCCTGGCATTCAAGAGGGATCCCAACTTAGCATTTTATAATATACATTTAGGTGATGGAAGACTGAACAATTATTTCTTCAAAATAGTTGAAGATGGCTTGTTTTTGTAGAAAACAGATTTACTACTAAGAGGGGAGGTGAATTAGCAGTAAATAAAACTTAAAGGGCTTATTCAATTCAGTTCTTTAATCAATTATTTATTTCTACATGGTGAAATAAAGTACCCAATTGAAGATTGAAGATAAGCACCACAAGACAAAAGAACAAAACACGAGAATATGACGTGGAAACCCGGAAAGGGAGAAAACCACGGTGAGTAATGCTGCTAGGATCTACTGTCCTAATCCAGCCTCACAAATCTGAATCCAATTACAATATTTAAGGGCTTCAACCCTAAGGAGTTACAAAACCTCTCTTAGAGCACCAACTCCTATGAGCACCTACTCAATTTTTCTCAAGCACCAACTTTTACAATTTGAGCACCCACTCTTACAATCAAAATTACATCAAACTGAATATTAACTCAGATCATTAAAGAATGATAGATATAATGTATGTGACCTGCCTTTTTACAGAATTGAATGAATTGAGACTTTATCTCAATAAAATAGTTCTGACTATGTCTCTATGGATTGCCTTCAGACTGAATTTCAGATAAGAAAACTTTGAATACCATTTTTACAATTCAAACTGAAATAAATCAATCACAATTACTTTGTAAACAGGCTGAGAAATGATAACTTGAAGAATCTCTGTTAAAATCTGAAAGAACCTCTGCAATCGTGGATTGATAATCTGAATTTGATAATGCAACTTCTTGAAGACCATTCTGTGTATAAATGTCAGAACTTTGAGTGACAGATATCAAAACAAAATCATTGAAATATATACCTGAATCCTTTTACTGTATCTGTTGCGTTATCCAGTCATCTGAGTATACTTTTTCTTCTTCAAAACCTCTTCACATCAACAGAGTTTTCCTTCTTCATGAAATTCTTTGCAGCATCAGTTCTTCATCGGGCTCTTATGCAGATAACATTCAACTGTTGTTTAATGCACTCTATCTTAAAAACTCATGCCAATTTTTGGTTCCACTCCTCTCTGTTATAAATTATTATTTTCTTTCAATCCATTCATGTATCGTCACACAACCTTATGAATGAATGAGCATATATTTATAACTTCGAAAGACATAACTGATTCAACCGATCTTCTACTGGTCTTCCTCGTGGCAGAGCAAACAAATTAATTTTTAACATCTTCGTTTCTTCCAAGTCATTGCAAATGGTAGAAGAGTCATTTTGTTTATACAATAATAATTGTATTGTCAAACATATTAGAACCCGATAATTACCAACGATGTTTCATAATTACTCTGGACAAAGTTTATATTGTTATTATAACAATTTGTTGACGCCATTTGTCAAGACTTATGATGAGCCCGATAAGTTCATATACACCTGACATTTTATCTTGCCGACAAACTAAAACGATGTTTGAGGAGTTCGTGTCTCTTGCCAGCGCACGCCTTTTCCAGAAGATGCCAAATGGCAGATGGCAATCACATATACACAAATTGTTTGAAGATGCATCATTGATATTAAGATCAAACCAAATTAAGTTTATCCGACTTTTTCAAACCATTTCGATGCATGTTTTTAATGCCATCCGAACTGCATATGTTTACCCACTGGGGTAACCTAGTTTACTGATGCATAGACATTATACAGGAAATACAAATGACATAAGATAGATCAAAGAATACCAAAGCTTTCATTAATCATTCATAACTTGCGTACATCCACAATAGTCACTATTATTATATCTCCAAAGAAAGTACATTGCTTATATAAAACCCGAAGGGGTATGACCAAACGTCACCATCGACTCCCAACCGTCGTCTGGTAGTAACTAAGTACCATCGGGATACACGTAATATAACTAACACAACATAAAGTAAGTACTACAGCTAACATCATCCCCCCCTAAAGAAAAGTCATCGCTGGACGACGACAAAATGTCCAGAACCGAAACAAAATAGGAATGATGAACCACTACATATAAGAATTAGGATCAAGAAGAAGAGGGGGGTAGAGGGAGCATCCCTGAGGAGGAAGCGTGCTGATCTAGTGGAACTGAGCTCGAAGCTCATACACCTAGGTTGTTCGGGTCTTTAGGTGCTCTTCTGCTACCATCTGGATCTCCAAAGCAGACTTAATCATCAAAGAAGCTTCCCGCAATTCGGTTTCCTTGGCCTCATTCTCCACCTTTGCCCTGGCGAGGCTAGTCTCAAGCGCCGGCTTCTCTGTGTTGGTGGCTGCCAACTGTTGCTCCCAAGCCACTGTCTCCCTAGCCAAGATCTCTGTCAGAGCATCCCGTGCTGCCTGCGCAGCTGCCAACTCCTGGGTACGCTGGAGTAAGTCACTCTCTACTGCCTCTAGCTTGGTGCCTAGCTCCTCCCGACCTCTCTGGGTGGCCACCAAGGCAATCTCATGGTCCGACGAGACATACTCAGAGCGCCTCAGCGCATTGTACCCATCCCAAAATGTCTGCTCAAGATCTCGAACTAGAGCCTCTACCCGGCCCTCAACTACTGGCATAGGAACAACCCATGTTGCTAACATTGTTGGGGTCTCCTCTGCTAGCCACAAGCGCGTCTCGAATCACTCTGCAAAGGTCGCATCACAACCTACTCGTGCAAAGGCTAGGAGACACCGCAAGTCCTCCACTCCACTCACCACAGCTCAAGACTCAGCTTCGGCCACCAACCGACGCCCTCGGGTAACCATCTCAGCCAAATAAGCCTCTACAGCCTCTCCCTCCAACGGGTCAAACCGGGAGAGGGTCGCAGGGAAAGACAACTCCGACCCGTTCCAAGGTGTCTCTGATGCTACTCCGTCCACTGTCAGGGTCTCCTCCAGCGGAGGCCCTACAAACTGAGTAACTGTCCCCATGGCCCCATCCGGCTCAAATAAGGACAGAATATCTGTCACCACTGTAACATCTGCGGAGTCTATACCAATAATCTCTAGAGGTTCCTCCCATTGCGGAGAAAGAACTGTGTCTGTGGATCAGGAGACAACTGGAACTGTCTGCTAATCCAAGAGGGCATTGCTCCAACATAGGTGGGGTCGGCCGGGGGTGGTGGATCAAGAGGTGAGGAGTCCTGCAAAAGTGTTGTGTCCACTGTCACTACAGTATCCGATCCAATGACCTCCATCCACACTTGTCCCTGGCTAATATCCTGAGTGCCCAGTTCGTTGTTGCGCTCTTCGGCTACTGACATGGCTATCGCCTCGGTGAAGGAGGCCTCTGGAGGAAACTTGACCACAGGTATCGAAGACTCAAAAGGGTCCTCCGTACCTAATGCAGGAGAGATCATACTTGCCCCTAATGTCAAATGTGCATAGGCAGACAATATAGGTGCGACGAACTGAACCAGTGCGGCTGTCAGGGTGGACTCTTCTACCTCCATTCTCACGGTTGTTTCTCCCATATCGCCAGCCGACTCCCCTGGATCACTATCCTCCTCCAGTTCAGAAGGCTTAGGAGTGGCTTCCCGCCCACTATTAATATCCTCTGGGCTGGATGCTACCACCGCTTTCCGACGACGCTTCTGTCCGCTGACTGTGCCACCTGTATCCATATATCGCCAGTAAAATACTGGAGGGGCTCCGGCTAACAGCTTCCCTTGTGCCTTGAATTCCAACTGGGCTACAGGAATCTGTCGTAGTGCGGCCTCAAGAAATAATCCGATGGCGTAGTGGGGCATGTAAAAAGTCATGTGCTCCAATGCCATAAACTCCAACATTCTGTACACGAGCACCGACGCCCAATCATAGACTACACCATTCCTTATCCCCTGCATGTAAACAATCTGTGGTAGGGCAATATCAAATGCTCTACTCGATCCTGTCAACCTTCTTTTGATCACATCAAGGATACAATGCCAAGGGCCTTCTGCCACGAACTCCTTTCGGAGGCCTCTCCCTCTGGTTGCTTTGACAATGGAGTTTAACTCCTCTGGTGTGAGTTGACGACAAACCCGTTTGATCCAAGATTCCTTGTGTTCTGTTGGCATTTTTTGTGTCTTGGTCTCCACCTTTCGCCCTGTGGGTCCTGGTATGCCAAAAACACGTGTGAAGTCCTCCGATCTATATCATGACCCTCAAGGTGGGTTCAAAGTTACGCACCGGAAACAGGGGCATTTGAATAGCCCAATGGACACCGGCTCGCTGCAAGTAATCTTTCGTCTCATCTTCCTCAGGGGTTGTCATGTCCCCTTTCTAGTGACATGATATTTTTCAGTGGATTTGCCTATCATGGACTCTCGTAGGCAGATGGTTTTGGTGAGAGAGTCATCTTGGTGATTATTTGGAGATTGGATGGTCTTATTTGCTTTTGGAGAGATGATTTTGAGCCTACTTTTTATTATTATATGTTATGCGGGACCTACATGTTATAATTTTAAGTTGAGTTGCACTTTTTTATTTTATAAAGTTATTTTAATATAAAAGTGCATTCTAATGGGATTTTACAATGGATGCTTCTAGTTCTTAGTAACTTCTTAGAAAAGTGAATAAATAGAGGGCTTGGCCTCTCATTTTGGACATCCTTGACTTGATGTTTTCCTACATTTTCTCTATGAGCATTTGTGGCACCATCTTGGTCTGCAGATTATCATTTGATCATTAGGAACAGAGTCTCCTAAGGGTTTGCATAACTGAGGAGGTGAAATATCCTTTGAAGGGTTGCACTTTGGAAGTGGTATTCAGCCATTTCAAGTTGAGCTTTATTGTGCATTCAGACTTGGTCTGAGATCTTGAT
>MU228075.1:1010865-1031146 GCA_018584345.1 Thuja plicata
ATTGCAAATCTGTTACCAGACTGGGCATTTTCGAAGGGTTTCCTGGAGACATATTTTGTGATCAAAAGTCCATCAAATCTGGACGGAAATTCTTGCAATTCACATCAGATCATTCCCTTGGCATTGGTGTCTCCATCCAAGCAAGTTTCGGCATTTTTGGTGAAAGAAAAAAAATTAATAAAAATTTTGAACAGTGTCGTACTGTACGGCCTGTACCTGCACTGTGTACGGATAGCATTCAGATCACAAAGAGGGGGTTCAGATTTCATCAACACATTCATTGCAATCAACGGCATAGTCCAGGTTCTTCTATTTCGATTGTAATTGCTTGATAAATGTTTGTGTGACATATTTTGCTATGAGGGTTTGAAGTTTACAGTCACTGTTGTACCTGTAATATGTCATTTGCTATTCATATGTCAAGAGGGTTTATAGTTTCAGTCATTGAATTGTACCCGGTTGTATAAGACATTTGCATATCTTGAGTAGAGGTTCAATGTGTGTGTCAAACCATTCGTAATCAGTCCAACCTAAGAAAGACTATCATTGCATTGCATATATTGTAGTAGAACCAAAGGTGCCAAGTTATTTGTATAATCTGAAGTTGCAAATCTATTGTAAAATAATCTCTATATCATTGAATGAATACATTGGCACTAATTTGCATAAGTTAGTTGAGTGGATTTGTTGCTCAACAATTTTCCATATCCAGTTTGTGTCACATCAAAACATGTGAATTAAAATGCTAACATATATAATTTAATGTATGTCAACACATGCTTGAAACACCCTCACACACACATTGGCAAGATAAAGTTTATGAATCCTAACTATACTAGCATTCAAAGAATGTAATCCTTCTAATCCAAGTCCTATAATTGCAACAAAAATTTCATGCACAATTTTATTTTTAAAATGTGGTTACTACTCATCTTAGCTTATGATGTTTATCTTGGATTTGTTTGTGATCTTGAAAATGTCTACTAGAAATTTAAAAACGATATGTGTAACTGATATGACATTTCATACATAGATGGAATTGCCAAAAGCTTCCAAATTAAGAGTAATGAGTATTAGCAATTGATAAGAAAAATCATCAATGTAACTACTGATGCACTAAGACAAAATGAAGAAAAACTAAGAATGTAGCTTATGACAGTCAATGATTTTCTAAACATCAAGTTTCCCATAGCAGCACTGCATAGCAAGAAAACTGAATAGCACACCTGTTGTCCCTACAGTATCCACAGAGCCAGACTCCAAAACATGCTTTTCAACAGCCAGTGCCAACTCAGAAGCAGCCAGTCCTGCATCATTCCTGTTTAAAAATGACTCAAAGACAGTAAGTTGCAAATAGGAAAGTATCATCAGAAATCATAGGGTCAAGAACTAATCCAATTCATTATGCATTATGAATTTTGTACTGGCATAAATTTGTTGTCATTTAATTGAATTTATAGTAACTTATTTTTATTGTAGCTAATATTGTAAAAGTGAATGTTTACAAAAAAACCATAAACTGACAAGGATCACTTGCCAATTTTTAAAAGTGTTTTTACTAATTATATCTACAAAAACAAACTAATCCAATTGCTAAGAGTAACAAGTTGCATTTCTGGTGGCATATTAGTAAAGGAAAGGGTGATGAGGTTATGATTGATGTTACAATGCGGGATATATAATTGATGCTCCAAATCCATGCAGCAATCAATGTTAAGACGTTTCAAATTTTCTGGAAGCACCTTCATCCAATTTGCTTTGCCTAATTGGCCATGGATTTTTCCGTACATTTTCAAAAGAGTTATAGTGAAAGACTAGGTCTTCGTTGCCATTTCCTATGAACTTGGGTTGTAATGTCCTAATTTTTCATGAGCATCATAGTTCGTCGATTAGTCTATTATTTAACCCTCGTAGGGTAATCAGATGGATAGAGGGTCCTTGTTGGCAGTGCCAAAGGCTGTTTTCCCACTCCAAAGGTCAAGGATGTTCAGGTTTGCTCTTAATTTGGATCAGTTTCGCACACTTACTATTTATAGTAAGTCATTTATCTAGCATTTCTACATTTGGCAGGGCACCTGAACCGACCTCAGTTGCAGTGATGACCCTTAGCATCTTTGTTGATTAGGTATTCAGGGATTTACTAATTATAGCAAGTTAGGGGTTGATAGAGATGGACCCTTACTATTTTTAGTAAGGCACTTGGATGCACAGTGGATACAATGGTTAACTCTCAGGGTCAGTCATAATTGAGAAATAATGATTAATGATGGAGTTATAATATTATAGTTATTATTAAAGTTATACTTTAACAATAATTAATTATTAAGTGCATATCATTGATAAATTAAGTGGACTTTACTCAAAAGGGAGTTTTAAATATTTTAAAAGTATACTTTATAATAAGTGATAAAGTGGTATTTAAAAGGGAGATATAAGTGTTTAATAAAGTATACTTTATATTTTAATGTGTGCATCAAAAGGAGGGGAATATAATTAAATGTTATATTTCAAATGCAACAAAAGCAAATACACTTGTAAGTTATGAGAAGTGTATTCATGAAGCCTCATGATCGATTTATTACTTGGGAATTATAAAAGCCAAAGGCAAAAGGAAATGGATTCATTCTTGATGCATTTGTTTATTGTGTTTGGGTGAAGATAAATTTGGAACAAGGGTTTCGAGTTCTGAGCTTGAAGAATTGTAAATTATTCTTCCAAGTTTTTCCAGCACTTTGAATTGGTTAAATGTCCAACGAATTGTGCACATGCTATGGCTTTATACAGAAGTCGTGATTGAGCTATTGGAGGTGAAAATTGAAGCTTTGAATCCATAGATTATGCTGAGATTGCTGCAGGTTTAGTAAATCAGTTTGCAATGAAAATTTTGAGCCATAGAAGTCAGCGTGTGGAGTATTAAAGGCAGTCACAGGGTTTGAAGAAGCCACGTGAGTCACTAGAAGCTGACATTAGTGTTCTAGAGGGCATGTTTGAGGGTTTTGAAACGTCATTGGCTCATTTCTTCATTGGAGTCTATGGATATTAATTTTCAAGCAGAGCTGCAATTAATTTAAGACAATACCTCAAGCTGCGATCCATTGCCAGGTTTTTATCAACAGTAATTTGATTTCAGAATTTAATAAATAATTTCCTCTTGCATTGTATATGATTTCACTTAATAAGAAAAGCATTTGGTTCAATGCTTTGGAAATTAGTTTCATAATTTTCTTTTTACGCAAAGTTATTATCTTGCCTGGCAACACTTAATAAAAATTCAAGGAATTGCATATGTATTTCAAAAATCAATTATATATATATCATTTGTATAGCAAATTAGTGGTATGGCAGAGTAGAACCTACAAGGGGTTCTTACAGTGGTATCAGAGCGGTTTCTTGCCATCCTATTGGGATGGACATCATTGAGCTCGCACGCTTGTCTTGAGTGTCCAGCACTCTTGCAATTGTCTCAGTTATGGAAAAATCCAGGAAATCAATTAAACAGGGAAACTAGTTGAATAGCAATGATTATTTCCAAGAAGCAATCAAATGTCATAATGAAAAATTTGGGGAAGATTACGCAAAATCAAAAAAGAATAGATGAATTGCTTCAAACCCGGCAACCATAGACAACTTAGCACAGTATATGACATCCATTTTTAAGGGGTCTACATCACAAAACAAAAAGGAAGAGAAACAAGAGGTCTCTACAGGTGGGACATCTAGAAATCTTTACAATGAACTTTCAGTAGCTAGTGACCAGCATGCAGTTGATCCCAGGGAGACTAAAAATCAAATTTACATTAAGGAAGATGTTGGGCACAAGACACTTCATGATGACTTCCAAATTGAGGAGAATGTTGGTACTTTCATCACTCAAGAAGTTATCAGTTATGATAACAATTCTGATTTCTATGATAACGGTGAGTTGTATTTGCATCAACATGAGACAACAGAGATTTCACATGCGGATGATGTTGGTACTCAAGATTTGGGTACTAATCATGTAATTTATGATGAAGACTCATGCTACAACGAGTTTGATTTTTCATATCAAACCCTAGAGAATGAATCAGAAATTTCATTTTTTGGTAATAGGTCCTAGGATCGTTCTTCAGATGGTCTTGCAGTTACATTGGAAGTGGGAGTGTGCGAGGAGACTATCATAACAGCCACTTCCACTTTACCTAACGAGCCATTTGTTGAGGTGCTTAGCAGCAGTACCTTGGTTGATGATGTGTGCACTGATGACAGCACACATCATCATGTTGATCATGAGGTGAGCTTTGCGGATACAACTTCATATCACAGTACAGATTGTGTGTCAGAGAGCTTGCATGGGAGTCATGGATTTCAAAGACATCATTTGGTTGGGCAGCTAAAGTTGAATGATAGTCAGATTGCCACGACTATTGAGCATTTTGATGCTGCTCGTCAGATGTTTGCTACCTATGGTTGGGGCACTTCTGTGACAGACGAGCATTGTGATGGTAGTCTTTCCCTTGAAGAGTTTTATACACTTCGAGAAGCCATCAGAATAATGAAACAAAATTATTTACAGTTATTGGCTGACAGAGACTATCTTCTCGAGTGGGATTGCACTTGCTATGATGCGCTGAGGGGAAAGGAAGAGGTACAGGAGCTCACTCATGAGTAAGGGGTGACTATGGATTCTTTGGAGAGCACCCAATTGGCCCTTCAAGAGTCACAGTCACAGTTAGAGGAGGTTACCATGGAGTTGAGTCGAGCATTGTCTTCACCATCTGCAATTACAGTACGGTTTCCTATAGTGGCAGTTAGCAATGATTTGATATCCACGGGTTGTAGTGAGGAAGTGGCTACATTCATTGCTGCTACAAGTACGGTAGTCTCAAATGGGATGAGTACTTTGGCTGAGAGCAATAGAGAGCCACTTTTTGCATCAGGTTCTCTCGAGGTTAGTACGATGACACATGATGCGGATCAGATTGTTGATAGCTCTTGTGTGGTAATGGTGGATTCTCTCGAGAGTTGTGTTGGTACACGATGCTTCTCCATCATCTTCATAGAAGATTAACAGGGTTTCATCTAGTTGGGAGTATGGATCTCATATTAATTTGTTCCCTCCCCTGGAAGCAAATTGGTTACTTCATCTCATGCAACTGATGATGATAGACAACTTGTTGTGTCCCAAGGTCAGAGTGATCAGCTGCAAGTTTCAGAGGATAAGGTTGATTATGCCTTATTTTGTTTTTACTACACCGATACATTTGTTGAGTACCTGCTTGAGAATCTGGAGTTTCAGGAGGGTTCATATGGAGTCACTGAGGATACTCTCATCCGAGGTTTGTGCGGCATTCGGCATTTGGTGGAAGCGATTGTAGATACTTTGACTACAATGCTTCCACATAGAGATTTTGTGGTTGGGTTTGCAAAGAGGGTAACCAGAGACCATACCCAATCAGTTGTTTGGGGTCAGAGATTGGAGCCATCTTCTGATTCGCAAGTTGTTAGTGATGAGCCATTGACAGAGATTGGAGTTTTTTACCGTAAATACACAATGAGTGTTCATTTTTTTTTATCCACATGTGGAGGACTTGATGATGCATCGATGTCGATTCGCTTTTGCTTCGGGATCATGTCATCCTCTGTGGGATAGATATTCACCATCTTCAGAAGATGGAATTAGTGGCTACAAGTACCCGACTCAGTTGTTAAAGGGAAATTACTTACAGGGACAGCGGTCAATTATCCATCATGTTGTTATGTATCCAATACGGTTTTCTACTTCTAGACCACCAGAATTTCTTATGGATACATGGTTACAGGGTGATTATAGTGTCAATGGCATGATGGCTTGGTTAGTTTTCACATCCATGGGGGTCTGACAAAGTGTAGTGTGAGATTTGGTGTAGCAGGTGCTTCTAAATATTCTCACCTCCTTATGATGGATAGTTGTGAGTTTCATTTATACTGGGATCCAGGTGGTGACAAGGTTAGTACTGTAGGTTGGATGGGTCTCACTGGATTGCTTCACCATTTGCAGCATGGTGACATTGGGATCAGAGTTGAGCAGTGTGTTGGCTAAATATTTTGCAAGTCACTAAGACTACAACTTGCAAAACGTGTATTTTAGGCAGCAGTGTGTGAGATTACTCTCTCAATAGGGGAGGCTCCCTTCTTACCGCAGGTGGCTTCAAGTAGAACTGAACTGTAACACATACAGTTCCCCTTGCAACAGTAATACCGGTGACTTAGAGATCGACTTAAGAACAATCAACTGAGACAGCAGTGAATTTATCTAAAGATGAAATGATACAAGAGCTCAAAGTCTCTTGTCCTCACTTCAAATAAGTACTCTATCTATCTAATTCCCAATACTGAAGCCCAAAGTCTTCAGTCCTTGGAATATTGCAGCCACTACTTTCTATAGTAACTCTTATCCCCTGAAGCTCAAAGTCTTCAGAGAACTCGAATTAAAACGCTCAACTGATATATGCAAGATAACTATTAATTTGAGAAAGGATTAACCAATGCGACATAAGAACACACTCGTTAATTTTCAAAACCAACAACACAAAGTTTGCCAATTCGTGTTCCTTTATTCAAATGCTCAACTTTGCACAATGAAACTCAAAGTTTTCAAAATACAAGAGAATTGCCTATAGTTTTCTTGCACACAACAAAAGATGATTATTTACAATGAGCTCCCTCCTTTATATAGGAAAAGAGGAGAGAGAAAAGTGGAGAAGAAAGGGGAAACCCTCAACCACTTTGATTTATTCAAACCTTATCTCTAACTAACTTAGACCTATTCAAAGCTTATCAACAACTAACTAACTTTGACTTATTCAATACTGCAGGACCTAATGTACCTCCAGCATGATTACATGATAATGTTTTTACATATTTCTATGTAATCTGTCAAAGATTCTACACTTTTACAAAATGCATAAGGAAAGCATCTAAGTGTCTGACAAGACACGACATCTATTTGCATCATCCTCTATCGGTCTTTATGCTGCTATAGGATGCCCGATGATTGATGTGTTCTGGTTCGGTGAAAACATCTCGAACCGGAAAAAGAACCCGCGTATCACTTTGCATCATAATGGTGATCACTGGGAAGCATCTTTGTGTCTTTCTGTTTCAGTTTTGAAAGCATTCTATGCCAATCATCATTGCATCTTCCACCTCCTTGTCTGGCTCCATCAGATGGTGTTTCCTGCTTCATATGCTTCTGCAACCTTGGAATGTGTAATCCAGTCTTTGAAACTTAATCACACGTTGGGAAGAACACCATATGTCGTATTGTGAAGAACCAAGTTTGAGGAAGATTACTTTTTTCATTTGCAATAGTATGGGGTACTTTGCTTCTTACATATGAATCTTCATTTGTTCGAGGGGAAGAACATATATCTCATAAAAGGACACAAAAAGGTGGGCTTCTTTGGCTGTTTTGCATATTAGAAAGCTGGACTTCTTTGATATGTAAGTATGAACATCATGAAAGAAGTGGGATTTTCAATCCATAATGCATATAGGGAAGAACTTAGTATTTTGAAGGCACTGCACGTATGCGGACAGCAAGCTTTGAGTTTGATAAAATGAATACATTGACGCACATATGCACATGAACGAATGTTCAATATGCAAGGTGGGATTTTTTTGGAATCATTTGCAGCTCATGAACGGACATGCTATCTGCATAGTGGGCTTTTTGGAAGCATTTACACATCCTAGACAGCAAGTCCAAAGAGATGTGAAAAGTATTTTCACACATGAATATGTCATGCGCATGATGGACTTTTGCGAACACTTGCATATGAGGTCAAACAGTGAGTTTTTTTTAACTTCTTTGCATATGGGGCAGCACTTGGTCTCTTCCTATTTATTTTGGAAAGTCGCCATCAAGAACGGGTTTTTTAATCCCGACTGCATACTAGAGGAAAAACACATGCCTTGGCATTTTCTCTTTGTGGGAAGAACTCGCCTTTTGGGAAAGATCTTTAGCCGTACCACAAATTTGCAACATGAACTTTCAACACTTGAAGGGAAGAACAACCTCGTTATAGTTTGCATATAAAGGGGAAGAACTTTCCACTGGAACATCATTTTGTGGGAACTTTCTTGCAGTTACACCTGCCATACTTTGAGAGGAAGAACATGCACTTGTAAACAAGTCTAAACCCATTTCCAAGTGATTTTCAATGCACCCATGACTGCATCCGAATTTGGGAAGACCTACTACAACTTTTGGGGAAGAACTTTCATGTCATCTTCAACTTGTAATACAAAATTGCAGCACTTGAGGGGAAGAATTATACGCACTGCAGCTTGCAAATGAGGGGAAGTTTTCTCTGCATGTCTGAGATGGTGAGCTAGAAAAGTAGAAAGACCAACACAAATATTTGAAGGCTTCGTGATCATTAAACTTTGAAGAGCAACCTGCATCTCATCACATTCTAACAATGAATAAACATCCTCTAAAGAAAATGTCCCAAGGTAGTGAGGTTTTGGATAAAAGTCTCCAAAACTTGAAGATAAATTTGGATGACTGTAGTTTCTATATGATTGTTGATCAAAGACATGACTATGATTCATGAATGCATCCACACCTTTGTCATCCTTAAAACATTGATTGGTAAATGCTTCAATAATCCATTTTTTTCAAAATAGATTTCCATGTTCCCCAAATGCTCAAAAATGAACATACTGTTATAGTTTTCTACTGCGCACAACTTGGCATATATCCTTCGCAGCTGTCTTCTCAATAAAAGACTACAATTACCTCTCCTCTATAACCTCTGAGACTCATCCATTGACACCTTTGATATCTGCCTTTATAATTTTTACTTTGACATTCGATTTGCCTTCCACATCATTACTAGAATGTAGTCCTTATCACTGTCAATCTGCCATGCTGTGCATCAGACATTTTACTACTATCTCTTCATGCTTATTTCCATTGTCATGATCATTGCATCTGTGAGTTATACATGATTGCTATAAATTGTTTACCTCTTAAGTCTCCATTCTTGCAAGCATCTGCTGTTTAGAAACTTATAGTAACATCATTGTCTTTCCTTCATAGATCAACAATTACACACTTAGCACCATTTTACAATTCCTTTGATATCGCTGTCCCAAGGCAATGATTTTGTGTTTTGCTGGTCTTTAAACATTTTTTCTTGCTGTAGCTTTCATGCTCGGTGATATGCCTTGGCTGTGCATAAGATACCTCTGCTATGACAGTGATTTTAATCTCTGTTGTTCCAATAACAACTCTACTAATAGCATTGGCTTACTATCTTATCATTTCAAAATCTTCATGCCCCTACATGTTTGGCTTTGTTGATGAACTCTTTATTTGTGAGACTGACGCCTTTGATTGCAAATATATTATAATGGATATATGGATGTAAGCTAAGCCATTTCAATGTAAGGAAGATCAACCCGAATCAGCACAAACCCTTAGGCATAGTGAGGAATGGAGGAATAACTCAAAAAAAACCATGATTTCTGCTTGCAACAACAATTTCAACAAAACCGACCATGGGAAGCGCTGAAATGATTATAAGAAGTCCAGATAGAATCAAGAAATAAAAACAACCAATATAATGCAAAAACGACCCATGGAAAGTAAACGAATGACTGTAAATACCAGAGAAAGCTCAAAACGCGGGTTATAAATGGAGCTTGGAGGAGTAATAAATCAAAACAAACTAAACAACCTCCCCTATTGAATGCAAACTCTAGTGCTGGATCAAAACGCGAATCCACTGCAAGGAAAAACGGGATTTAGGGCACGCGGTTGCAAATGAAAAGGACTCCCATTCAAAAACAATGACTTCCAGAAAAAAAAAAACCGTGGTTTTTAATGGTTAAAAACGGGTTTTAAAAGCCCTCCACATTTAGCAAGGCATGCAAATGCTATTAAAAATCGCCACTCTATAGTTTGACGGGTTTTAAATAAACAAACGCATATGTTTTGGCGATTTCATATGCAATCTTACCTAAAACCAACGCCTTCACTTTGGATAGTTAAGCCACAGGTTTTTAAGAAGAGAACACGGCTTTTTTAAACATATGACATATGTTATATGCTATCTTTAAAAAAAAACGACGCCCCTCCATTATAAGTGAAAGCGAAAATAAGAAATAGCATATGTTTTGATTTGAAAATGATATGTTATTTATATAAAATTCGACGCCACTATGAGTCAAGTCACGGGATTTTGAAGACCAATAACATATGCTATATGCATTCGATGTGCAATGTGAAAAAAAGGCCCAACTATTGAATGTTTTCGGGATTGTTTTCATTTTAAAAATACTTAACATATTAAAACGCATATTATATGTATGTGCGATAAAAAGATAAAGAAAGAGCGGTCCGATAATCATAGAGTCATTGGGCTTTTTAATAGCTTAACATTGCACATTACATATAACATGTAATATGTAAAATAAATAATAACTTACATAATATATATATTATACTATGCAATATATATTTATTTAAATAAGTGTCTTAATTTATTTACGAAAAAAACTTAGAGCTTAAAGCCATGTCGAATTTAATCTGAATCATGATTAAATTTTCGTAGTGTCGTCTTAATTTTGTAAATTCAAAATTACAGACAACACAGCGGAAGCTTGAGGATGTTCATTTTGGCAGACTTCCATATTGGCTATGGGATCCAAGGATTGTTCTAGCTGGTGGATTGCTTCTTCGTTTTGTTAGGATTGACTTGGTTGCAGTGTACAATGGTCTTATGTTGACGTCACCTGGTTTGGGGTGGAGTACCCTACAGAGTGATTTGGGATCCCAGGATTCAGTTGAGCGTTGACTATGGGATTTGGGATTCTTTGGGTGCATCTGGATTCCAATCTGGGTTCACTGGGGAGTATTGCAGTGTGTACGTGGTGTGCGTTACTGGCAGTTTCAGCTCTAATCTTCATGTTCATCATTTGTTTCAGATGCACAATTTCAGTGCGTAGAGATTGGGCAAATGGGTTGTTTATTTCTGTGCAGTTGTGGTTAGGTTGGTGCTACAGTTGTGTTTTAGTGTGGAACATTTCTCAGTCTTCCTTTGGATTTCCAATTCAATGGAATTTCTTTGCAGTCGTGATTGCTTGGGGACATGCAATCTTAGGGAGGGTGGACTGTAATGTCCCCATTTTTCGTGAGCATCATAGTTCGTGAATTAGTCTATTATTTAACCCTCATAGGCTAATCAGATGGATAGAGGGTCCTTGTTGGCAGTGCCAGAGGCTATTTTCCCACTCCAGAGGTCAGGGATGTTCAGGTTTGCTCTTTGTTTGGGTCAATTTGGTACACTTACTATTTATAGTAAGTCATTTATCTAGCATTCTACATTTGGCAGGGCACCTGGACCGGCCTCAGTTGTAGTGATGACCCTTGGCATCTTTGTTGACCAAGTATTTGCGTATTTACTAATTATTACAGGTCAGGGGTTGATAGAGATGGACCCTTACTATTTTTAGTAAGGCAGTTGGATGCACAATGGATACAATGGTTAACTCTCAGGTTCAGTCAGAATTGAGAAACAATGATTAATGATGGAGTTATAACATTTTAATTATTATTAAAGTTATACTTTAATAGTAATTAATTATTAAGTGCATATCATTGATAAATTAAGTGGACTTTATTTAAAAGCGAGTTTTAAATGTTTTAAATGTTTTAAAAGTATACTTTATATTTTAATGTGTGCATCAAAAGGAGGGGAACATAATTAAATGTTACATTTCAAATGCAACAAAAGCAAATACACTTGTAAGTTATGAGAAGTGTATTTCATGATCGATTTATTACTTGGGAATTATAAAAGCCGAAAGCAAAAGGAAATAGATTCATTCTTGATGCATTTGTTTATTGTGTTTGGGTGAAGAGAAATTTACACCAAGGGTTTCAAGTTCTGAGCTTGAAGAATTGTAAATTATTCTTCCAAGTTTTTCCAGCACTTTGAATTGGTTAAATGTCCAACGAATTGTGCACATGCTATGGCTTTATACAAAAGCTCTGGATTGAGCTTATTGGAGGTGAAAATTAAAGCTTTGAATCCATAGATTATGCTGAGATTGCTGCAGGTTTTGTAAATCAGTTTGCAATACAAATTTTGAGCCATAGAAGTCAATGTGTGGAGTATTAAAGGCAGCCGCAGGGTTTAAAGAAGCTGCGTGAGTCACTAGAAGTTGACGTTAGTGTTCTAGAGGGCCTGTTTGAGGGTTTTGAAATGTCATTGGTTCATTTCTTCATTGGAGTCTATGTATATTAATTTTCAGACAGAGCTGCAATTAATTTAAGACAATATCTCAAGCTGCGATCCATTGCCAGGTTTTTATCAACTGTAATTTGATTTCAGCATTTAATAAATAATTTCCTCTTGCATTGTATATGATTTCACTTAATAAGAAAAGCATATGGTTCAATGCTTTGGAAATTAGTTTCATAATTTACTTTTTATGCAAAAGTTATTATCTTGCTTGGCAACCCTTTATAAAAATTCAAGGAATTGCATTTGTATTTCAAAAATCAGTTATATATATCAATTAAATAGCAAATTAGTGGTCTAGCAGAGTAGAACCTGCAGGGGGTTCTTATATGGGTAGAATTCGACAATATGCAAGTGGAGTTGGAATTAGCATGATGGTCATGTTGCTTCTTTGAATCCCCCTCTATCCATTCAATTGATCCAGTCTGATTTCTTTTGATTGTTCAATCTAAAGTTTGAAAACTTGGACTCAGACTCAACTTGGCAAACCAAAATTTTGACTCGAACTCAAAACATAGCATAGACTCGACAAAAAAAACTCATAATTACACAAAAAAGAAATCAATGCATTTAGAGAACATAAAATTGTAATTTGACTATCAATTTGACGTAATTCAAACATTACACCTCTCATATGACCCTCAAACTCTCAAAATTCGAAATTTCAGTCACTATGTCCATTATGTTCAGACTGTAGAAGAGGCCAAGCTCAAGACTCAGGAGTTCAAGCCTAAGACTCAAGTGTCTTGGAGCAGGAATCAGCCAAGTACTCGGCTAGACTCAGGTCAAGAGTACTCGTCGACCCGCCTTGGCCGCCCTGGGGACTCGCGAGTTGGATGAGTCCTGCCAAGTATTTGTCAAGTCCTCAAACCTTGGTTCAATCTACACTATCCTCTAGGAAAACACGGCAATTAATATCGTGCTAGACCTATCCTTTCAACAGTAATAGTTGTATTGTCATCCACTTGAACTACAAAGCTCTAAAAGATCCTTGCAATCTGCTCTTCCAATTTGCCACTCAATGTTGAACTTCCATTAACTTATAAATTCACACCTAGTCCCTTGCCCTAAGCTTATTGTGGAACCCAAACAACATATCGTCTGTGTGCAAGGGTTAGTTCTCTCCCTAATCTCTTCTCAAACACCTTAACTTTCCAACTCTTTGTTGCCCTCAACAACCATTGCATCCTCACTTACTTATCAACTATCAGTTGATCTCATCAATCTTTGATTCCTTATTTCTTTCTCAAGAAATCCATCCTGTGTATTAGTTACTTGATGGTAGGGCATGATTCCTAGTCTTACAATCCTTGAAGACAAAACCCATTTATGCCATTTGTTTGTGATTGCACTTTATTTTTCCACTACCTACCATCATAGCATTTCCTCTCTTGATTTCAACACCTTGCCCATGCTTCTCACATAATTCATAAAGCAATATGATAGCACACAAGAGATCCAGAAAAAAAAGTAATCAACAGATCAATGTATCCAATCAGCATGAGATTATCATCCATTTCCTATGAAGAAACCTACTTCTCTTCAACATCTCACTAACATGAGTTGTTGATAGTGAACCTCTTGATGCAGGTGAAGTGTTCTATTAGTTTGTTTTCCCTTCATTGATTTGATTATTGCTGCTCAACTTTATGCCCCATGAATAATTTTTTGAGTACCTAATTTTGTCAGTTTTAAGACATGCTATGACTGTAAGACATATCGTATTGGAAGGTAAATCAAGATGAATCTATTGAAATGCTACTAAATTGTTCTTAACTAAAGAGAGCTTTTAAGTTTCAGATAATGGGTTAGCAACTACTACAAGAGATTTGTTGAAGGATTTTACTTGATCACAAATCTGATCCCTCACTTTCAAAAATTACTAGACGCTTTTTTTGGATTGAAAAATAAGGTTCAAAAGTTGAATCATTTATCAATCCACATGTCAATTTTTTGCGTACTTGATCTAGGTTGAGACTTCATATCAAGTAAAAATATTGCAATTCTAACGAGAACAACTCCACAAGCAACAGTGGGTTCACAAACTCCAGTCCACCAGCTTGCCAGCTCAAAGAAAAGATATGTGGTATATTGGTTGTTCTAGCATATGACTGGAGAAAGAAGCAATTTTGACTTTCAAAAGCAATAATGGAAGTAAAGTAAGGTTTGTTGGTAATACATCTGCAAAAACCAGAGGTATGTTGTCCTTGGTTTTCGCAAGGTCAAAAATCGAGACACAACCATATGATTTTATCTAATTCATCATCCAAACATTCTTCTTGCAGGCTTTTCGAGGTTTGAGTAACATTTTCGAACATTTTTGTCATCAAGTTACATATCATCAAAATCCCTTGTCTTCGTTTCGTTCATTTTCGTTGTCTTAAAATTGTATTCTATAAGCCCATCGCAATTTTAAAACGTTTTCCTTCATTGCATGTGTTGTAGGAAATTTTTTGCCCCATCGCATGTGTTGTAGGAACTTTTTTCCACCATTACATGTGTTGTAAGAACTTTTTTCTCCTCACTGCACATTGCATTTTGGGACTTTTTCCCCTCACTGCACATTGCATTTTGGGACTTTTTCCCCTTGTTGCACATTGCATTTCGAAACTTTTTCCCTCACTGCACATTCCGTTTCTATTTACATTTGCACTTTCATAATGCAATCGAGATTTCTTGCACTCAGTGCATCTGCACATAGTACATATGCACTCGGGGCTTTACCCCAAATTGCATTCCATCCTACATGCAATTTCATATGTAATTGGAGCTTTTAGCTCCGATTGCATACATAATATTGATGCTACAAAGTGTTGTCGGGATTTTTACCCCCAACAACACATTCGATTGCATTTGTAAATACCAAGGCTTGTAATCCAAAATGCAATCGGGGTTTTAACCCCAATTCCATGACTGTGAATATTACTACTCCAAGTGTTGTCGGGACATTCATGTAATGTACCGTTTCAGATTTGGCACTTCACAAGCTCAACTTCCACTGTTCGTCACCTTCACCCCACAACACTTCCACTGTACAACCCTTCACTTCCACCGCATGATGCCACACTCCACCCGTACGGCTAGTACGACAACTCCACCCATAGGGAACTACCACTGCACGGTCAGCTTCCACTGGTACGACTCCACTCCACAAGTACGGCTCACACCGTACGACACTTGGCACTTGGCACTTGGCACTCGACACTTGATACTCTTCGATACCCTTCGGCTCCCTTCGGCACCCAACACCTTCAACACTCAACCTTCAGCACTTGGTACCCTACGACTGAATAATATACTCGATATACTCAGAAATAAGAATGGCTATTATTATAATCCAAGGTAACACAGCAAACCACTAAAAATGAAATGTTGTCAATTGGAGACATATTCTTAGATTATATCGAGATGCACAAATTTGTCTTCGCAAGAAGACTTCACAAATTTGACTATGAAGTACACAGTGAAATATCTGAAGCGATATCTCCAACGGAAGACTAGGGTCAGGAATGACTCCCACCGAAACTGCAAATACAAGATAGGGAGGATCTTGCACCTCCGAAGCTGCAAACAATCCCGAATTCCAACTAGAATTGCAAATACATAAGAAACATAAAATCCACACACCTACCTACGATGCCAGCCAAAGCCTTATAAAGGCCTCCAAGAGGTTTCTCGAAAGTTACAAATAGGTCGACAAACATTATTTATTATTTTATTAATTGGGCCCCCCTTCATTAATTAATTAAAAGTCCTTTATAATACTATTTAAATTTTGGGACCACTTAATTAATTAATTTAATTAAGTCACTTTACTAAAAATTTGGGGACATTACAAATCCTCACCGCCCAAAGATTGCTTGCCCTCAAGCAATCTGCGATCAAACAGTTTGCCCACTACGAAGCTCCAGGGTCCCAAACCAAGCGCGGACACCCCTAGTCGTATCCACTGAAATCTCAATGTTACAACATGATCATGTGCGCGCACCTAGAAATAAGCGATAAGAGTAAATCGCCACCAAGTTTTTGCTACACCACTTTGATATAAACATTGCCATGCCCGGAGTCGTCATGATCCCAGTGAAGCCCATCATCAAACACAACGATGCCTGACTTCCAACTTGTTATGTCATTATGCCAATCCATCACTTCCCAAAAATGCTCTAGAATCTCAAAACTCATCTGCAACTTGTTCTTCCCATTTAGATGTCACTCTTTCTGAAAAGAAACGATCGTGTCTGCCGCATGTTCTACAAAAGGAAGAACTTCATACTCAAGACGCCGCACATGAAATGGATCATTGGCAGAGTCTGTGTGTCCATGCAATTGATCAATCAATGTTGCCTTGGCAAGCTCCATGCAAGTACCCTCTTCAACCTTGTTGCTATCATGTAGGCTTAGGTTTTCTCTACTTATAAGCGTAGTAGCAGATTCTTACATATCCTCATGTGGCTCTTCATCTTCCTCATCACTCTTATTGCCGTCACCAACCTCTATAGCCTTGTGCAATTGAGACTTCGTTTTTTCTTCACAATGCTTGAATAAATTATTGACCAATCTACACGTCGTAATAGAAGGGATGCATTCTTGATTATGAATAGCCCATAGCATAGTTATGATAGGTTGGGATATTGCATCCATCCCCTCAATACATGAAATCATAATACTCTCCATGGCGGAGAAAATCTTATTATCATGGTGCTCCTTTATCGTGACCAAAAAGTGATGAAACACGTCGTGGATAAAATCTTGCAACCCTAGATCTAAGAGGTTACTTACTTTGACTTTTGCATAGATCTCTAGTATGGCAAATCTCCTAGCAAATGGATCACTACTGATGTTAACAAGGCTATGAAAGTTGTCAATAATCAAGTGCAATATCTCTGTCATGGTGTCATCATCATATGGTACTCGAGGAGGTGAGCTTCTCAAAATCTCGCTCAAGCATGAAGTGGCTGCTAACTTAATTTCCTTGTCATGGTGTCAACAAACTGGGTTGTCTTAAGGCAATCTCAATCGAAGCAAGGATCCTCTATATAAATCTTGAAGTTAATTGGTCCACCTTACTCAAACATGCTTCCAATATATCTAACGGAAGATCAACACCATCACTAAGCTCTTTACCAATCCTTTGTAGAGATTTTAACCACCATTGTCCATCACTCAGTGCCATGATTCTCCTAACAGGCTGGCAGAATCACTAGCTCTGATACCATTGTAATGTATCGTTTCAGATTTGGCACTTCACAAGCTCAACTTCCACCATTCAGCACCTTCACCCCAAAACACTTGCACCGTACAACCCTTCACTTTCACCACACGATGCCACACTCCATCAATACGACCAATACGACAACTCCACGTGTACAGAACTACCACTGCACGGTCAGCGTCCACCCGTACGACTCCACTCCACACGTACGACTCACACCATATGACACTTGGCAATTGGCATTTGGCACTTGGCACTTGGCAATTGGCACTTGGCACTTGGCACTTGGCACTTGGCAGTGGGCACTTGGCACTTGGCACTCGACACTCGGCACTCTTCGATAACCTTCAGCTCTCTTCGGCACCCGACACCTTCAACACTCAACCTTCGGCACTTGGTACCTGACGACTGAATATTATACTTGATATACTCAGAAATAAGAATGGCTATTTTTATAATCCAAGGCAACACAACAAACCATAGAAAATGAAATGCTATCAATTGGAGACTTATATTCTCAGATTATATCCAGATGCACAAATTTGTCTTCACAAGAAGACTTCACAAATTTGACAATGAAATATCTGAAGCGATATCTCCAATGGTAGACTAGGGTGAGGAATGACTCCCACCGAAACCGCAAATACAAAATAGGGAGGGTCTTGCACTTCTGAAACAGCAAACAATGTCGAATTCCAACTAGAATTGCAAATACATAAGAAACATAAAATCCACACACCTACCTACGGTGCCAGCCAAAGCCTTACAAAGGCCTCCAAGAGGTTTCTCGAAAGTTACAAATAGGCCGACAAACATTATTTATTATTTTATTAATTGGGCCCCCTTCATTAATTAATTAAAGGTCCTTTATAATATTATTTAAATTTTGGGACCACTTAATTAATTAATTTAATTAAGTCGCTTTACTAAAAATTTGGGTACATTACATTTGAGTCCCAAAAACACCCGTTACTACACCAATAATGTAGAGCAATCGAAGACTTTGATTTCAATTACACTCATTACTGCACTGTGATATGAATGCTTAGAGCAAATCGGGGCATTTTGCCCCGATTATGACTTAGTGTTTTGCACTACATCATGAAATCAAAGGTTTTAGTCCCGATTACACCTATGATGTAAATGTTGTTCCCTCATCCGCAGTGCGCCTTCAAAACCCCAAAATTGCAATTTTGCCCCTTTTTAGTCATTTTTTCTCCTTTTTGTGTCTTTTCATTTTTAGTCGGTATTTTTGTCTATCGTTTCATGTATCATGCCAACGTTGTCATCTTGCATGGAGAGAATTTTCCTAAAAAAAACCAGTATTACCCCAAGCAAAAACAGGAGGTTAAAGTTCATTGACAGAGGAAATGAGAACCATCAAGGATGCAAGTTGGTATTCCTGAACAAAGCGCCTTCACTAGGTCTGAAGACTCCACGGGTCATCTTGAGATAACACAAAGCACTCTTTGAAAGAGGATGATGTAATAAGAGTCGTCTCTTGATAAGGCATTTAGTTTAGTTTTCATTATGCATATGTAATTCAGTTTTGACAAATTACATGTAAAACTAAAAATTGCGATTGCATGTGACAACATTGGATGTAAAATTGTAAAATGCAATTACATGTAATCACATTACATAGGAGTCAACAGTTAGTTAGGAATCTCCCACCTTTTTCTCACAACATCTCCTCTATAAAATTATAAATACAAGATGACTCATTGTAAATTAACATCTTTTGGCAATGCAATAAAACTCAATCAATTTATTAAGCACTCTAAGTCTTTGAGCTTAGATGTAAATCGAATTGCATTCAATAAAAGAGACAAGTTGCTTGCAGAATTATGAGTGTTGATCTATTGTTCAAGAGGGATTTGTTGTGAGGTTTTCACACCATCACCCCATTGCAAATGGGGACCCCTTCTTTTCGCTTGGCAGTGGGGTACTTGTCCTAAGTAATCTTAGTTTGGTGGCATGTAAGATCCCCTATAGGAAGTTTGTCCAAATTAGCACTAACCTCTAATATCTCTTACTGTTATATTCAAATTTGAGACTCTTCCACTGAACTTTCCAATGATTTAGTATTCAAGCATCTTGTCAAACAAATGGCATTGCAACAAACAGTTTGCAAGAGGACAGATTTAGTGAGCAGTTTGTTGTGAGGTTTTCACACCATCACCCCATTGCAAATGGGGACCCCCTCTTTTGCAAGCAGTAGGAGTAGTGGTCTTAGGTAGTCTTTGTTGGCGACAGTTTTCAAGCCCCTTGGTCCGGCAAGTGAAGTTTGAGAGTTGGTTTTGGGCAATTTTGGCCTGTTGGGAAGTCAAGTCTGTCAGGAGCATGGGCGAGAGTTCTGCTAAATCTTTCGGGAATATGGAATCAAAACCAAAGGATTTGTGATGAAACAAGTTTAAACCCTCCGAGAATCCTTGTTCCAGCTTCAATTTGATCTTAGAAAGTCGAAATAGATTGTGGGAGGTAGCTTTGCTGAAGGTGTGCTGAATCCTGAAATTTGGCTAAGTCCTGAAATATTCTAAAAACCCCCAAAATCTAGAGTCTGCACCTTAACTCCTATGAAGCTGAAACCTATCTCAAACATCCTGGAAGGTATTTATACAAATATAACTTAAAGTATAAGAAATTAAATTAAATCAGACTTATAAGAAATGGCTAAGTATAGAAGTGCAAGTCTACTCTGTCCCATGCCTGGGTGGATTCCGACCTCCTATAGGACAGGGTTTGTCCTATGACCTTCAAATTTCCGCCCCTCCCTTGTGGCGTGATTTCATTT
>MU228075.1:1037173-1052423 GCA_018584345.1 Thuja plicata
TTGGTCAAGTGAAGAGGCACGATGTAAGATCGCCTCCCAATATAATAATGATAATGAAGTGTCACCATCGGTTGACTATGACTTATGATTAGTTTTTTACTAATCGGTGCTTGTTACAAATGCTTAGACATAACCAATTTGGGATTGCATGGTATCGATTGTCTCTTCCCCTTTATACTTGCTTGTGGATGGATGAGCATTTCCGCCTTATATGTCTTATATGTGTGAGATTTCCGCCCTGACTATGCTGAGTTTGCCTTATTTAGGCTTGATTTATGCCCAGAGGTTTGAAAGTGTGCCTTATTCATTCATGATTTCCAAACTGCAGTTACTGCATTTGCCTTATTGATGCCAAAGTTCCACCTGAGCATTGAGTGAAGTTAGCCTTATTGCCTTATGATTTCTGAACAGCACATGATCATGAAGCCTTATTCACTCCATATTTTTGCACTTTATGTTCATGTGAGTGCCTTGTTTGGGTTGGATTTCCACCTTATGTTGGATTTCCACCTTATGTTGGATTTCCACCTTATTTTGGACATTCCGCCTTATTTGGTCTCAATTTCCACTTGCACTTCTATAAGTTTGCCTTATTTGGATTGGATTTCCACCTTGCGATTTGAAGCGTTCACCTTATTTGGGTTGGATTTCCACTTCATGCTGTTTGCATCTGCCTTATTTGACTTGAGTTTCCACTCTGTGTTGTTTTCACCTGTCTTATTTGGGTCTGATTTCCACTTTATTTGCCCCCAATTTCTACCTAGCACGTGTGAACATTTCCCTTATTTGGTGACAATTTCCACCCATCGCTTGGAGTTTTGCTTTATTTACCTTGGATTTCCACTTCATGTGATTTTCATTTGCCTTATTGGGGTGCATTTTCCACCTTTTGGTTGAATGTTTACCTTGTTTGGTGTGGATTTCCACTCCATGTTTCAATCAAACGCCATATTTGATGGAGATTTCCACTCTACATTTTATGACAGTGCCTTATTTGTTGGTGATTTCCACCAGCCATAAGTTGAAAACGCCCTATTTACCCAAGATCTCTGCCCAGCATAAACAAATCTATAATCTTCATTGGGCAATGAAATAATGAAAGGGTGGTAATTGAATAAATGGAGAGGTGTGATTCAAGTTGAAAAGCATGGAATTAAATGCAAAGGGGATTGATTTAATGAAGTTGTTCCAATCTAATTAAGAGGGATGAAATTGAATGCAAAGAGGTTTGAATTTAATGTTGTAGCGTGAATTTAAATGGATAGGAAGCAATCTGCATTCGAGAGTGAAACATTAAATGCCATGGATCTATCTTCATTGGGAAAACAAAACCATTGAGGAAAAGGTTTGAATTCAATTAGGGGCCAAAAACATTTAATAATGGGTGGTTTTAATTAAATTTAGAGGTTGAAATTAATTATGAGAGGGCCAGGTCAGCCTGACCCAAAAGACATGACTCTTATCCTCAAAACAGCTATAAAATCAAGGTAAGAACATCAAGAAGAAATCAAGAATTCAAGAACAAGCAAATTAAAGTTATGTCAATGAGGAAATTTCATTGTGAAGGATTCCAAAGGATAGGAAAGAATGCATGAAAATAAAGTAATTTGGGAATATGCCATCACAATCGAAGGCTTGATAATGTTGAGTATCAAGAGATATTTATCGAGTTTATAGGATAAGCACGTTGAGGTGGCACCCGTTCATCTTCAACTAGTCAGATCATACCAAGTGTCCCAGTGGGAGAGCTCAACAATATTTTGTCCTGATTCATTGAATTTATCAAAAGGGAAAAGTCAAAGAAAATTATCTTCTAAAGGAAGATATATTGTAAGCCATGTGGCAATTTATCATTGGCCCACTGATTGGTGCCTTCTTCTATAAGCTTCTACCTAACCAATTTTCTTATTGGCCCTTTAAAACAATGTAATTTTCTTATTGGCCCACAAGGTGGTGCCCAATTGTAATTGGCTGACACTTATTACTTGTAACTGTTAGGTAGATTAGAGTTGTGTTGACTAAATCTTAGCCTTTGATTTCAAATCAATCTTAGCTACACATTGTACTAGCCGCTAGGTACTACTATAAAAGGCAAAGCCTTGCCATTTGTAAAGAGAAAGACTTGGAAAAATTGTTGTCATATTGCTATCAAAGTAATTGTTAATTCATTGTTGGTCTTCATGGTGGATTACTTGTGTTGCTTTGGAGTATTGCATAGTTTCTACATTTCCACACTTAGAGTAGGATTTTATTTCATTAGAGGTAGTGTTTACTTGAATGGAAGATATTGTTAAATGATAATTAGTGGTGGAGCTAGTGTTCATACCTTTTGGTACTTGCTGAACAGTGCAAAGCTAGTTTGGGCCTAAAATACAAGTGTTTAACTTCTATTGGAAATGTGCATATAGATTGCGCCTTCAAAGGGTATTTGAATGAATATTGACGATGTGAAAACCATTCTCGCATCCTTAGAAGATAGCACCCTCCTATGCCTAGTTGACACGACGAAGCAAGGACTAGTTAGAAGCTCACCCTATCATCAACATTGTCTTACATTCCTAGAGTTAGAATAGCTTTCTAAACCCTTACCCTTTGCAATTTGTTTGGTTAGAAGTAGTTGAAGTGGTTGATATCCATTGAATGAACAACGTTCGTCCCTTTGTAATACCAGCAAATCACAGCATTACAACTAAGTTAAGTCCACAATAAGAAGTAACCTTGAGGTTGTCTCATTTGATCACACAATCCATGTACATTGCTTAGCATATGAGCATCCTTATTCAAGAGAGAGTGATGCAGAGGCTTGGTGACAAGGTGGAAACACTCAACCCAAACTACTCAAAATGTTCATTCAAACCTACTTACACAAGGGCTTCCAACAACTTATACCTTCAACACAAGGTTTTGTCTTCTCCAAGACCTCTTGACCAACACATGGCTTCTAATACAAGCATGGGTAGGAAGTGTATCAATCAAGGCCTAGTAACCTTCCAAGGGTCCCAAACAACCCATCAATCCTTTGACACAAATTCGCTGCAAATTCCAATCAACTTTGTCCTACAAGACAACTTGCACTAACCCTTACCTCAAGAGAGTTATGAATCATCACCAATGCAGAGATGGCTTACGCTCAATGTGAAGTATTTCCCTGAATTTAGGGACCCAGATAACTCTATCCCAGTCACTAAAACAAACCCACAACTCTCTTTGTTAATACTTCCTTTAAAAAGGCTTCTACTCCCTTGTAGCCCTATCCAACGAATAATTTGACCTTAACTCACAGGCTATTGTTCAAGGTTCCAAACAAATCAGTGTTTCAAATACCCTTTAAGGAGTTATAGAGCATGTCTTGAAAACAATATAAGTTCCTTTGGACAGAGGGATTCAAAAACTAATGTTCACACAGACCTAAAGGGCAATTAGGTCTCCAACTACAAAGAAACTACCAATTAGAAGGCTTACCCAATACAACCAACACCTAGAACACTTTTGTCTTGCCTCCAACACACAAAATTCATCATTTCCTAGAGCCTAAACCTCTAAAATTTATCTCTGCAACTCAATTTGCCTTCAATTCCTGTACTTCTAGATGTGTCACATTAGGATGCCAGACCTAGGGCATCATGTCATTCCTAGCCATCACTTTGGACCACTCTAAAACCTTCAAAATCATAAAGGACATTTTCAAACCTAACATTCCCCAAGAGATCAGGACTTTTGACTGATGGAATGTCAGGATTTTATCTCCATTTTGTCAAACCCTAGGTTTGTGAGGGTTTCAAACCAGCCTAGACAAAAACACTTACAACTTGAACCATTTTTAATGGATCGTCACAAAACCAACTCCAAATGAAAGGTAATTTGAAAATCTATCTGAACATGTGCATTAGATTCTCCTATCAATCCGTATAAATCCACACCATAACATTGTTTTTAGAAAACGTGGAAAAACAGAGTGATCTTTATTTATGGCAATCAAAATTCAAACCACCAACATGCCTCAGCCCAAAAGAGGCATATATAAACCTAATTCAACCTCCACCAAATCCAACTGGTTTTCAAACCATTTGACCATTGGATTACAAAGTTGCACAATGTTGCTCAAGCAACTTTTTGCAATTTTGCAAATTTTTGCACTTTTGTCATCAAATGACTTCCCTTGCCCCTACAACATCACTAACATGCCAACATGGCTTACAAAACGTGAAAAACGTCATTCCTTCCTTATTCCCACACATTTGGGATGTTTGACCCACTTTGACCAATCAGGACCAAAATGACAATACAAGAGCAATTTGGCCTTTAGGCCTTACAAAGTGACTCAATGTTTATCAAAATGACACAATATGGTCCTAAGGACCTTATTACAAACCAATGATTCATGAATGACCACATCCTTGGTCAGATTCTTCATATGACCCTATAGATGCATGGGTGCTCTGCACCAGAGAGTTGGAGATTTGGTGTTTCGTTCGGAATGCTAAGTATTCGATTCTGCATGTAGTAGTGGCATAAAACTCACATCAATAGGATTTAAATTCGATCTTGTAGACTCTGAGTTGCTTATTGTATTTAGAGTTATAGTTAGGTTTTCAGACTTGATCTTGAAGACTTTGAGTTGCTTATCACGTTTGAAACTAGTGTAGAATGCTCAAGGAAGGAGATAACTTGCACATTTTGTGCTGCTCTTATTTTCTGCATTTGTGTTGTAAGGTGAAAATACGTTGAAGAATTTGAGCTGCACGTATGTTTAATCTTTGTTCCTGAATTCACAAAGGAGTCATGGAAAGACTTTGAACTTTCGTGAGCTTCTAAGTTACTAAAAGTTGTTTGTACGCTGAAGGTTATTCTTATGTCTAATCTTTTGTTTATTGGGATTATTGCTTCAACTAGTACTTTATAAGTGAATTACACCATTGATTAAAGATCGTGTTGTAAAGGTAATATCTATTCTGAAATAAGAGAATAAGATGAATGTCCCACCCCATTTTAGCTTAGTGTAAATAGAAATAGTTAAGTGTTTATGTGATGTTCCCTATCTCAAAGATCAAATTCAATAAATAATAACACAATAGTAAATATGATATTAGAATAAATTAAATAATTAATAATTAGTAAATAAATATAATATATAATAATAGTACTAATAATAATAAGATCTTATTAATAAATGACGGTGATCAAAGAAACAATAACTAATAATACTATTATTAATAATAATAAATATAAATAAACAATAATATAATAATATTTTCACTCTAAACAATTTAATATTCAAACTTGTAAGATGAAATCCTAAAGCTAACCGATAAATGATGATTCACCATTATAAATCTACGTGGCCACCAAAATAATCGACAAGAACAATATCAAGTCGAATCCTATCATGGTCGTACCAAGCCTGAGACTTATCGTATGAAACTCAAATGTCAAAATGTCGCTCTTTCTATACAGTTATTCAACGTCGGGTAGTTTGATCGGTTCATCAAGCATAAGAAGTTGCAACCACATACAACCCACTATTGTTGGAGAAATAAGACATCAATGTTAATGTTTAGTAGCTAGATCAAATTCTAGCTCACATTATTTTAATTAGGAAAATTAAAATAATCAATTAATTATTTAAATTAAGGAAAATTAATTAATGGATTAATTAAATAATCATGGGTGGATTAAGTATTTATTTAATTGGAGAATTAAATAAATAATTTATTATTTAAGTGGGAATTAAATAATATATATGGATTAATTGTTTATTTAATTTGGAGTATTAAATAAATATATTTAATTGGAGAATTAAATAATAACATATTTAATTGTGAGATTGGATCAAGTAATTATTTAATTGGAGAATTAAAATATTTTTTGTGACATTAAATTATTGGAGAAATAAATAATTTATTATTTAATTAGAGAATATATAAAGATTAAATTATTTAATTGGAGAATTAAATAATTTATTTATAAATTGAATTAATTAAGGGTTGGGCCCAAATTATGGCGTCAATATTGTAATTTCAAGGTCGGTCTTGAAGGCTGACCTTGCATTGTAATTGTTCTACCTCATATATATGAGGATTTGATTATATACATAAAAACAGAAGATCGTCAATTTACTTACTTAGCGATAATCTGACCCTTCAAACAGGGAATACTTTTAGCAACATCCGATCTCACCTAAGGGAATGCTGTTCTGATACAACTGCAAAGACACATCAGCAATTTATATACCATACTCAAGGCAGCGAATACTATATGCAGCAATCTGGTCTAAAGACATTGTGACCTGATCTGAACATACACAGCAATCTATACATGCAAGCGATCTGCACAGAATTTACTACTATCTGCAAATCTGGTCGGAACAACTAATACTTGCAGCGATCACACTAACAGTAAACTTCTACACGAAGCGATCTTATATAGTCACTGTGATCAGAAATACATACTTGTGATTGAATCTGGGCTGGACTTGGTGATCTGATTTGGGCACATATCCAATTTGTACATTGCAATCTAATCTGGACTTATACACTTTACACAGCGATATTGTTTGATTGATTTGCTTCATTGATTGGGGATCTTCAGCAAATCAAAGATCTGTACAACTCATTGAGGTCTGTAATTATTCTTGAAAGACAATAATAAATGATATAATTGATGCTAGGTTTTTCCTCCAAGTGGGAGGTTTTCCCATGGTACATCTGTGCTACTTGTCTTCTTTAGTTTGTTTAGATTAGATCTTGTTTCCTTTATTATTTTAATATTATCAAATCTAATCAGCTACAGTTTGTAAGATTAGTTATTTAGATCAGCTTATCAATTGTTATTTATTAGCTCTGTACTCTCTAGATTTAGATCTGATCCTAAAATTTAACATGGTATCAGAGCCAAGTTCTTGCTGATCACAATCATATCTAACATAGTATACTTCAGATTTGTTGTCTTTGTGTGTTTTTCGCTTTTGTCAAAATGGTTACAGGATTGAAGGTGGAAGATAGACTTGAAGGTGCCCTCAACTTCAACTCTTGGAAAGTGCGAATTCTGATTGCGCTTGAAGAACATGATTTATTGGCATTCGTTCAAGAAGAAAATCTTGACTCACCTACGGATCCAGAGGAACTTCAACAATTCAAGAAGAAAGCTATCAAAGCCAAGAAGATCTTAATAGATTCAGTTAGAGATCATATTGTTCCTGTGATTTCCAGGATGACTACAGTCAGAGATATGTTCAAACAATTGGAAGGCATGTATGAAGTAAATGACATGAGTCAGCCACTTACTTTGAGAAGAGATTTGCTTGAAATCAAAATGGAAAAGGATGAGTCAGTCATGGAGTTCTTTATGAGGATCTCAGAATTAAAGGATAAAATAAGTGTTATTGATGGTGAAGTTATAGACAAGGATCTCGTCATGCTTGCATTAAATGGTCTCCTACCCTCTTGGGAACCTTTCATTCAAGGATTAAGTGGAAGAGGTAACTTTCCTACATTTGATCTTCTTTGTGCTGACTGCATTCAAGAGGAATCTAGACTCATAGCAAGAGGAATCAAGACTTCTCGTGATGGAGAAAACCTAGTTCTTGCCACCCAATCAGTCAAAGGAGATCATTGGAAGAAAAACAACTTTAGGAGGAACAACGACTTCAGATCTCATGATGCTAGCAGCTCAAGGAAGAAGCCAAGAGATCTCTCCCATATCCGATGTTTCAGATGTGACAAACTTGGTCACTTTGCCAGAGATTGTCAGGCTCAACTCAATCAGCAAGAGGCTAATCCAAGTGAAGTTGTCAACCTCGAAGATAAGGAAGGCTTTCTCTTTTAGTACTAATTTTTGTTGATAGATAGTTTAGAGTTAACTTTGTTTTTAACTCTTGTTCATATTTATGTTAAATCTAACATTAGGATAAGATCATGCTTTTTTCTTAGTCTTCTTTGTGCAGGATCAAGGATCAAGAGGGAGTCACATACTTTCTCAACATTTGAGTTTGGTATATTCTAACTTATGTGGTAATATGTTCGTTACTCTCTTGGATTAGGAGTATTGGCATGGAATTTTCTTGGGTCAAGTAATCTTGAATCAGTTGGTTTGTGTTCATCATTTTATTGGATTATGATTGAACTAACTCGAAGGGTTGAGTGTATGTTTTCCTAACTCTGAGTACAGGAAATTGATTGGATCTTCAGTTGCTTTGGTGATTGATGCATAGATCCGGATCCGGTTCTTCATCTCCGTTCTAGCTAAGATGGATAGAGTACCATACGTGTGATAAGAATTCAAATCTAGAGGGAGAAAAGATCTTGATGCATTTTGAAGGAATCCCTGGCTGAGGCTGCTTTTTGAGGATGATTCTGAAGTATGACTCAATTAGGAATCTGTCATAACTTCCTGTGGCTTCTTTTGTTCTTCCTCTTCAGATGTCAGCGTAGCACCCTGCGATGTTAGTTCTCAGGTGTCTTGGATGTGTTAAATGGGCATATTGTAAGTGGAATGGGTTCTACGACAAGGACTGGTTACATTCCACGTGGCTCATACGGTTCTAACTCAAAGTGTGAGATCAATGAATACTTCTTGTACAATTGAAAGGAATGTTGATACTTCAATTCTCGGTTTATTGGTTTAGAGGGAGTGAGCCATGGATTCTTTTCTTGTAGCATCATCCCACTAGTTATAATCTGATCCAATAAATAGAGTATAGTATAGTAGTGACGTGACTATACTCTAAGAGTTAAGTTTATGATGGGGATCGTGATGACAAAACGCTTGACAACTTCCTCTGGGACGTTGAAGAGTTCTTGTCTAGCGCATCTGGGCTAACCGATGAAGCACAAGTAAAGAAAGCGACAGTGTGCTTCACTGGCAGCGCAAAGTTGTGGTGGCGTACCCATTTAGCCGACATATTGATGGATGTGGATATCTCATGTTGTACTTATGAATTGCTCATGATGATGAGATCGTCGATAGTTTCACTATCTTGGTTGAGAGGGAGTCTCAACCTCCTTGATGTACTTTTGTATTTTAGATCACCCTTGCAGGCAATGCAAGGTGGATGTTGTATTATTTGGATCTTCTTTAAGAGATGTGTATGACCACCCTCTGCGGGCAATGCAAGGTGGAGATGTATTTGTTGTATTTTGACCATCCTCTGCGGACAATGCAAGATGGTGTTGTAATTGAAGTCCACCCTCTGCGAGTAATGTAAGGTGGCATTGTAATCATTTTTTAAGTCCACCCTCTGCTGGCAATGTAAGGTGGCAAAGGTTTTGATCGCCCTCTGCGGCAATACAGGGTGATCTTTTTGAGGCTTGTCCTCTTCCACCCTCTGCGAGTAGGTACGGTGGATATTCTTGACTATCCTCTGCGAGTAGGCATGATGGTTCCACCCTCTGCGAGTGGGCATGATGGAAGTTATTGATTTTCTCTTGCAGGTGTGCATTCCTTCTTTTCGAGTAGGCATGATGGAAATGGTTGATTTGTTTTTGCAGGTATGCATCCATCCTCTGTGAGTAGGCATGATGGAAAGTAATGGTAAGGGCTAGAATCCTCCTAGCTAAGAGGGAGTGTTAATGTTTAGTAGCTAGATCTAATTCTAGCTCACATTATTTTAATTAGGAAAATTAAAATAATGAATTAATTATTTAAATTAAGGAAAATTAATTAATGGATTAATTATTTATTTAATTGGAGAATTAAATAATATATATGGATTAATTGTTTATTTAATTTGGAGTATTAAATAAATATATTTAATTGGAGAATTAAATAATAATATATTTAATTGTGAGATTGGATGAAGTAATTATTTAATTGGAGAATTAAATAATATTTTGTGACATTAAATTATTGGAAAAATAAATAATTTATTATTTAATTAGAGAATTAAATAATATAGAGATTAAATTATTTCATTGGAGAATTAAATAATTTATTTATAAATTGAATTAGTTATGGGCTGGGCCCAAATTATGGTGTCAATATTGTAATTTCAAGGTCGGCCTTGAAGGCCGACCTTGCATTGTAATTGTTCTACCTCATATATATGAGGATTTGATTATATACATAAAAACGGAAGATCATCGATTTACTTAGCGATAATCTGACCCTTCAAACAGCGAATACTTTCAGCAACATCTGATCTCACCTAAGGGAATGTTGTTCTGATACAACTGCAAAGACACATCAGCAATTTATATACCATACTCAAGGCAGCGAATACTATATGCAGCCATCTGGTCTAAAGACATTGTGACCTGATCTGAACATACACAACGATCTATACATGCAAGCGATCTGCACAGAATTTACTACTATCTGCAAATCTGGTCTGAACAACTAATACTTGCAGCGATCACACTAACAGTGAACTTCTACATGCAGCAATCGTATATAGTCACTGTGATCAGAAATACATACTTGCGATTGAATCTGGGCTGGACTTGGTGATCTGATCTGGGCACATATCCAATTTGGACATTGCAATCTGATCTGGACTTATACACTTTACACAGCGATATTGTTTGATTGATTTGCTTCATTGATCAGTGATCTTCAGCAAATCAAAGATCTGTGCTACTCATTGAGGTTTGTAATGATTCTTGAAAGGCAATAATAAATGATATAATTGATGCTGGGTTTTTCCTCCAAGTGGGAGGTTTTCCCAGGGTACATCTGTGCTACTTGTCTTGTTTAGTTTGTTTAGATTAGATCTTGTTTCCTTTATTATTTTAATATTATCAAATCTAATCAACTGCAGTTTGTTAGATTAGTTATTTAGATCAGCTTATCAATTGTTATTTATCAGCTTTGTGCTCTCTAGATTTAGATCTGATCCTAAAATTTAACAATCAAAACTAGTCAATGCCATCTACTATGACAAGGAGATACACAATTAAGGATGAAGCCAAAATTGATTATATCGACTTAAGGAAAGACGACGATCTCATAGCCAATATAAAGGTAATTGAATAATGATCAATGCCGCAATAATTAGTCATCTATCAAGCCTAATATAAATTAGCACCTATGAATAGATGACCAACCGCCCAACTATCGATAAGCAAAGCATTTGTGGCATCGATCTGACTAAATCAATAACTAGTGATGACACAAAAATAACCATTTAACAAGAGTATTAAGGTAGGTGGCAGCGATTACATAAATAACTAAATCAACAAACCCAAAGGCACATTCGATAGTAAACGAGGTGTCTCATCGTACATAGAGAGGTGTGTTCCCTTCTAATTATAAGATATAAGAAGGTATTTGAAAAATAGAATCAAATCATCGGGGAGGAAAGATATTGGCTGGATATGATAAGGAGATTAATCTAAAATTTCAGTGTCTAGATTAAATCCATAAAATAGCAGATCACTACTCGCAACAACAAACACTAATAAAAACTCTTCTCACATTCGGACCAGATTCTGAGTTATTCCACTCACCCTACTCAAGATTGGTTATTTGAAGACTTGCCTTATTGACATCCAACAATGGAATATATCTAGACTAGGAAACTATAAGAGAGTTCATCTTGCATATCATCTCTGCCATACCTGATATAGAAGAGACCATAATAGTCATTGAGGCTAATAAAGGCTGCATTTGACTGACTAAATCTGGGAAAGTAAGCAGCATTGATATTAGTCATTGACATATCACTGGTCTTATATTATCAATTCATGAGTTTATAGTAAAATCGGGATTGTAATTCATGATAAGGATAAGGAATTCAAGTTAGTTGTCCCTTAATTCCAAGGTATCCAGACCAGGGACATTACAGTTTATTTGATTATAGTAGCAATAAGAAGGGGGAGCCTTCCCTTTGTGGCTGAAACCATTGTTTTGCAATTGATCCCAAAACTATCGGTTGTAAAATATTCACCCAACAATGTATAGATACACTTGTTTTGAATGACAGTAAGACAAAAGCCGAAAATGTCTTATATGTAGAAGACCTAAAACACAATCTTTTAAGTGAGTCAATTGATCAAGGGCACAATTTAGTTTTCAATTCAAATTGTTGTGAGATTAGAAAACCAAAAACATATTGTTGTTGCAAGCAGGGCTGCTAATAATCTATACACTCTTGATGATATCAAAGAGGAGAAGTTGGGAGTGTTTGCACCCCATCATTGATTTGTTGTTTGCACTCAGGGGGAGCTGTATTTGTTATATTCTTTCAGCCCCGTTTCAGTTATGCAGGTTAATTTCAGTTATGCAGGATGGATTCAGGTACATAAGTTGATTTCGTCATTGATGTCAAAGGGGGAGAAAAAAGTCAAGGGGAGCGACTTTATTTCAAACTATCTTTGTTTCAGTTTGGTTTCTGATGGGTTGCCATCAATGACAAAGGGGGAGATTGTTGAGTATGTTGTCATTGATGTCAAAGGTTGATGATCAAGGTCATATATATCTCAGAGGATTACTCAAAGTAATAGAAATTTAGTTGAGCTACTTGCTTGGTTGAGTTGCTTGACATATTTGAGGTTCTTGACGTACTTGAGGTGGTTGAGCTACCTGGTTGTTTGGTTGAGCTACCTGTGTATCTACTTCAGTTGCCATGTCATCTCTTGAATATTAAAAAGGAGGTTGACTTCTATGATGAATAATGTGTGGCTAAAATAAATAAGCCTTCATTGCATATTTACTCCACAAGAACATTAATACTTAGCGTTTATATTTGGGAACTAATTTGTTATTTCATCTTACCCCCAATACAGCGGTTTCAACCTATGTCCGACAAGAGTTAGTGTGTAACACCTTCAATTCATTAAAGACTGAATCAAATCCTTTTCCTAGAGCTCTGTGTTGAGTTTTAGTGAGGTGTTCTAGTTATTTTGTAACACACTTTGCCTTTAATGAGCCGTGTAAGTTATTTTGGACAATTAACGTATTCAAGCTACAGATTTTTTCAAAAAGATTTTAATACTAAGATAAATAAGGTGAGTGGCCAAGTCAGCTTAACTTGGTCAACCGTTTTTTTCTTGATGAATTGAAATGTATGCTTGTTTTTTTGAAGTATACAAAAAGGGGAGTCATGCTTATTTATCGCGCTGTGTTGTTAATTTTAAGAGCTGGAAGGTATTTTTTGACAAAGTCATCTATTTTTGGAGAAAAATAGTGTGGTATTTTTTGGGGGGTATTATGGATTTTGTCCTTTCTATCTGCGTGAAGAGAAATAATTGGTGGTGTGAATTTTTAAGGAGGTGATGGTATGAGAGTCTGTTTTCTTGTGTGTAGAATTTCTCAGCTGTATGCATGAAGAAAAGGTTTGCTGGAAGAAACATAAGGCGTGTTGAGCAGTTAAGCTTCTCTTTGAGGAAGTATATCGAGCCTTGTAAAGTGGGAGATGTGTAGGATGTAGTGGTTTTGAGATGAATATGCAAGTATGAAGGGTCAATGTTTTGTGTCAGGTGTGCAGTTTTGCTAGTGAGTGCAGACTGGGACGGAATTGAGATCTGAAGAGTATAGAGCATTTTATTGCCGTCGAGGAGAATAAATGAACATCATTATTATTATTGACTATGCTAAAAAAGGATATATCGTGAGTATTAGAGTTACGATATAAAGCTACAATTTTGAATGAAATAATGAAATGATATTGTAGAAGGGGTTAAAAAGAGGATGCAGCTAAGGCGTGGTATGGATGAGGAGATATACAGCGTTATTTCTGGAAGAATGAACAGCAGCGCTAGTTTTGAAAGTGTGAACAGCAGCGTTATTCTGGAGTGTGTGAACAGCAGTGTGATTGTGGAGTGTGTGAACAGTGTAGTGTGTGGAGATGCCATTCTGTGGTGAAGTGAGGTGGTGTATGAAAAGGTGTGCACAGTGATGTATATCCTGTAATTTACCGAGCTATAATCATTCTGATTAATGGATGTTGTGTAAAGTGTTGAGTACGTTCTGAAAGGTGGTTCTGAGTTTTATTTTGAGTTGGTGCTTAAATTGCGGTTGGTGCCTCGGATAATTGGAGTAGGTGCTTCAAAGAGGGTTGGTGCTCTCAAACTAGAGTTGGTGCTTCAGCTGTTTGGAGTTGGTGCTTCAAAGAGGGTTGGTGCTCTCTGTGAGTTGGTGCTCACTTTTGTAAACTGGGATGGTGCCCATTTTCTTAATAAAATATTTGTATGTCATGGTTTTTTACCAGAAAGGGTTCTCCACAAGAAATCTGGTGTTTGAGTTCTTGATGGTTGCTCTTGTTAAGTTTTCATGTTTTATATGGTTTCATGCAGTTAAAAGTTTAGAAGTTCTAAAATACTGATTCACCCCCCCACCTCTCAGTATTTTGTTGTGTGCTCTTCAGTGACGACATTTGTGGGGGACAATTAATTCACTTAGGCACTAGCAATTATACTTGAAACTTTGTATTATTATTGCATACTTGATGAAATCATGAAATTGAATGTACTGATATTCAGAAGTTTTAATACAAGGTTTAGTTTGCATAAATGATAAATTGCAACTTATTTTACAACTTTATAATTAATTTTTCAAATCTTATATTATTTGCACCATGATCCCCCCCGTCATTCACAAATTTTTAAAAAAATTGCCATCCAAAACTCTGTAGAACAACAGTTGGATCTAATATAAAGACAGCATTGTAAAGCTTATTGTAGTTGTCTACCACTCAACACATAAAAAAGGAGGATAACTCTTTGTGAAAACTCAAATACAGCTTAACTAAGATTCGTCTTATGATCAAGCCAAGTAGAAGGTGAAGGTAAAGGTAGCTTTTTAGGTCACTAACTAGCAAGGCACCATTTGCTCTACAAGATATAACTTGTGGAAGCCCGAAGAAAGATTATTTCCCCAATACTCTTATACATTATTTAAAGAAGCATGCAGGTCCTACCCCTCTCCAGCTTCAAACTTATGCTTCCTCTATTCAATAAACATGCCTTCACCATCACATACACTTAGGATGTGCAAGAGAACAAAAACCCAAGGTGCAACAGTAAGTTACATGGAACTAAAGAGATGCTTTACTGGTTTAAAATTTTATCAAGCAATGAAATGACATGACATAAGAAGTCAATCAATTGCCATCTTATGGAAACCGGTAGACTAGTTCAAACAAAAAATGAACTTAACAAGGAATAACACCCATTGTTATTTATATGAATAATATGCTACTGAAGATAAATGGCTATAATAAATTGACATCCAACCTGTAAGGCATCAGCACAGCTCCAGCATGGCCTCCATTGCCCGTGAAGTCAACTCTAATGCTTGCAGGTGCAGCAATCGCTGT
>MU228075.1:1073465-1090289 GCA_018584345.1 Thuja plicata
TGCGACACTATATTTACCACCATGTCACCTGTACAGACTGATGCCGAACGAGATGGGTCAACTGGCAGTCCCATCCCTAAAATCTAGGGATGCTCCTAGAAACTAGGGAACACACCCTGTCATCTTGCAACTGAAACCATGGAATGGTCCAGTGGGACCTCACCTCTGGAAACTGCCACATCCTCCTAAAAAGTAGGGATATCCCCTAAAATCTAGGAACTGTTCCAAACTGGCTCCAAACTGCTTGTGAAGCCAAAATCCAATCACTGAATGCACTGAATGAGTCCCTATCCATCTCCGCTAGCCTACGAGACTCCAATGATAGGCCAACTCCTCCGTCTCTGATGTCCACTCTAGAAAGGGGACATGACATTTATGGTGTTTAAATTTTTTTATGATACTATGTGACATTCTAATCTTAACTCATGCTTCTAGGCTTCATATATATATATATATATATCATGTTTTCGTACTAACGAACCCAAATGAACCCAAACCCCTTTTCAAAATTTTGTCATACCGGCGAACTGGTCCTTCGTACCCAAACCCGAACCGGCATCCTAGCCTTTATCCTATAAAGACAAGGATCACCTTCAACAAACAAAATCTCATTGTTTTCTCCATACCCTATTATAGTGAACTTTAACCTTAGTGTACTTCTCTAAACTGATTTCATTCGGAATTCCTCTCCATGGTAGCCACATGTATGAGAAATTGGTAGCCATGTATCCATTCAATCTCCTTGACCAATCTCTTCCCAAAAGCATACCATATCCATCTGGAATGTCAACTACTGAAATGTCAATGAATTCTTCAATTTGCAAATTAGATACTTACTACATGTGGATATTGTTCAACTCTACTCAATGGGACTTCAATCTTATCTAGCTACATGACTTTCTTATTTGTCGTGTTGGGCATTGTTATGACCTTTCACACATAGCCCCATTGCAAATGGGGACCCCCTCTTTTTGTTGAAGGCCTTGTCTTTTTGGCTTTCGTTCTTGTTAGTTTTTGGCTTAGTCCCCTAAGGTTCCCCGTGTTTCAAATGAGAATTGGTGAAATTGGCAAAGTCTAGAAGAGAAGTGTTGTCCACCTTTAGTTCCTAAAATGAAACTATGTGAAAAACAGTGAATTAGGTCGTGTGAATGAGAAATGACCATACTTGCTATTTTTAATAAGTTTCACTGTGTCCCAGAATGGCCTTATTTTGAGTTTGGAAGTACTTTCTATTTTTAGTAAGTTTCATTATGTCCAGGTTTGCCCTAATTTTGAATTTAAACAAACTTACTGTTTATAGTAAGCATATTTTTGACAAGTCAGATGAGCTATGCCCGAGGAAGAGGAAAAAGGGTACCCAGTTATATATCCGAAAAGTTGAACAAGTCTAGTAGTTGGCCAAAAATTTACTAAGTCTCAAAAAGCATCTTCTAAAAAGGGGCACCAAAAAACATTGAAAAAGCGTGGAAAGTTGTGAAGATTCCAAATTCTAATCCTGGAAAAGATGTGAAAATTCTTGGAAAATCCTTGTTCCAGCATCATATTTATTAGAAATCTTGAAAAAAAAGTTGTGGAAAAGAACATTGATGGAAGCATGCTGATTATTGAAATTTAGCTGAGTCTTAAAATCTTTGGGATCTTCTAAAATCTAGAATCTTCATTATAACTCCTAGAGATCTGAAACCACTCTCAAACATCCTGACAGTATTTATATAAAATATAACTTAAAGAATAAGAAAGGAAAATGATGAGACTTGAACTTAAATCTTATATTTTATATGCAAGGAAAGTTGAAGAAAAATGACTAAGTCGGAAGACAAAATCCTCCACACTCAAGAATCTGCGCCCAAAGGGAAGAATCCTCTACCCCCTCTCATTAGCGTCCAATGGCATGAAATCCTGCAAGTCAAGGAAAGTGTTCCAAAGTTAAAATTCCTCCATCATGGGCAAAATGCACCCTAGAGCACCAGTTCTCCATACCTAAGGAATTTCATCCAAACACCAAAATCATTCACTTGGACTAAAATGCGCCCAAAAGCACAAATCCACTAGAGCCAAGGAATTCCGTCCAAAGTGAAAAATCCACTACTCAGCCTCAGATGCGCCCATGAGTGCCAATTCACTATAGGGAAGGAATTTGTGGAAAATTCCTTCACGAGGTGTCTTTAGCGCCCATGAGGGCCAATCTAAGGGTAGTGTGCAATTGCGCTCAAAGTACAAATTACATTCCTGTGGCTAGAAAAAAAGTCCAAGATGACAATGCCCCTAATAAAAATGCACAACAAATAGCTCTATCCATATTAAAGGAGAACAATAAAAACAATTCTAGGGTTGAAGAACAACATTCTGTTGAGCGAGTTAATGTGTGCCCTGACAACATGCCTTCCAAATCCACACACAATGAGCATAACCTTGAGATTGTGGAGCAACATTCTATTGAGCAGATTAATGACTATCCTGACAACCGTCCCTCCAAATCCATACATAAGTAAGCAAGAAATGGAAGATAGTGGTTTCAAAGAAGTTGTTACTAAGAAGAAGAAGAGAAAAACATATAAAAGAAGTAATAGCCTTAAAAGCAATGGAAAAAACAACAAAATCAAGAGCAAAGAGCTCTCAGATTGTTTCAATAGATTGTGTAAGAGCCAAAATGCCCCCCCCCCCCCAAGTTATTATGATGATGAACATTCACAGCTGGAATATTAGGGGATTAGAAATGTCTGACAGAAAGTATATAGTTAGAAACTGGTGTAACAAGATTCATAAGAAGGATATTATTTGTTTACGAGATATTAAAATTATGGGGTACCATGCATACAATACCCTCAATTTTATTTGGGACAAAGCCACATGCATCTACTCAGGAAATGATAGAGGTAAAGGAGGTTTGGTCATCTTGATAGGGACCAAGTGGATTGACAAGATCACAGATAAAGGTGCTTCCCCTTTCCATAGAGCCCTATGGACTTTGTTTAATATTAACAATCAAGTGGTGGGTGAATATAATATATCCGACAAAAGCTACAAAACGTCAACACTCCCTCTTAGCTAGGGAGGATAAAATCCATCCAAGAGAGCAACACAAAGTTAATTGTGAAAGTTTTATTTTAGATATCATCTCATTGTGATATCAGAGATATGGTCTAACCAAGAATATCAAGTCTCATGATATTCACCATAACTCAAAAATATCATCTCATGATGATGGGAGCATAGGCCACAGAATATCAAGTCGCATGATATTTACCAAGTACTCAAAGTAATGGCCTACCAACATCAAGTCTCATTATGTCCACCAAGTACTCAAAAGTTTATAAAGATATCATCTCATGATATCGGGAGCACTAGCCTGCAGAATATCAAGTTGCATGATATTCACCAAGTGCTCAGAGTAATGGCCTACCAACATCAAGTCTCACGATGTCCACCAAGTACTCAACAAATGTTCATAGGTAATGTGCACTCACCATAGGAACATTCATATCATCTATCATGATTGGTTTCAGCCATCATAAGATGTCTATCGCAATAGAAGATCATGGCATGCTTAAGGAACTCAATCCACCATGCAAGATATCATCTATCATGATCTATTTCAGCCAACATAAGATGTCTATCAAGATAGAAGATCAAGTTATTGTAAGATCGTCACCTTCCAATAACTTTTACAAAAACAAGTGATAATCATTTTGAAGTCGTCACTTCCTCATGATGTACGCAGGGGGCAGGCCCATTAAAAATATGGAGTCACACACATGACATCCACCATGCCTTAGCGCAGAGGGTGGAAACAAGGGATTTCACCTCGAACTTCTCTCACAAAGAACTCATTGAGCAGATATGAATCTGTTGATCTTTCCATCCAAGATTACTTAAGATAACCTGTCAAACTCCCTCTGAATCTGATATCAATCTTCTTTTCCTGCAAGAGCATCCCCGAAAAAGATAAAGGCAAATAGCTCTTATAGTACGTATAGAAATATAGATCAGAGAGAGACTACAATGAGTAGATAAATGTAATATTCAAGGATAATAAATACTTATCTGTGCATCAACATCCTTGACACAAGTTGCTTCAATGAAGGTCCATATGCAACAAATCAAAAAACGTTTATAAAGATTGAGTTTTCCAAAGACCCTTGCCTTAGGGCCCAAAATCTCTACCAACCCCTACCAAACTCTTCAATCACTCCTTTGGCTTCTTAACACTCTGCTACAATTCACTTGCCCTTATTCTTTGCACTTGGTGTGGACAAAAGTCTGCAACACAGCTTCACTCACTGGATTTCACATAGACCTGTACGCAGTTGGTCATAACTTTTGAACCCCACACTTTCTCTCCAATCACTCCAGTGCTATGCTTTGCAATTTGTTTATCACCAACATATCCAAAATGCAGCAAAATCCAACAGTGTATTTGCAAGATATGGTCCCTGTACTAAGACTGTATTTTCTGAGACAGTCACACATTCACCATCAACAAACTACTCTCTTACATTTGGAGTCTGGCTCTGTACCATGTTAAGTTTTAGGATAGCTGCAAATGTAATAAAACTCTATGTTGTAAGTGTTTTCCAAATGCAGCAATCTCTCTTTCATTTATATTGAGAATCAGGATAGGAGAGACATGTCTGATGATGGGACATGTCTATTCATTATTATGAGATTAATATAATCACAATTGATTATGTAACTACAAAAAAAATATATATATATATATATATATATACAGACATGTAATATCTCTAAATCATTATTATATTACTTTCTCCTAATACTATTTTAGATATATATGTATATATATTATATCTCACATAATCAAATATACATATATATATATATATATATATATATTCAATAGTCTCATAGGATTTATCCGACAGAAGCTACAAAACATCAACAAAAAGGTTTAAAATCAGTGATCCCTTGGAGAATATGAAACATGAGTATAACAGCATTTGGTATACCTAGTGCAATAATCAGGCTAGAAGAAAAAAAATTTACTGCAGATTGGAAAGGATTTATGTTGAAGCTTCCATGTTTGGATTCTCTCACCATCCTGGACAGATTTCTACTAAGGTGACCCCTGTTAGCCTATCAGACCATTCCCTTATTCATGCTTGCATCAAGCTCAAAACTTCTAATACACAAGACCATAAGCAGAAAAGATAGAACACCTTTAAACTTAACACATCCCTCTTGGAGGACGAGGATTCTCTTCGAGCCATCCAGACTACTAATGCCCTTGCTAAATTGTGTAATTCAGGCTTGTCAGCTATTGCTAAATGGGACCAAATGGTCCAGAATTGGAGGAGGTTGTTTCAAATGATAGGGACCAAAGAAGCTATGGATAGAAATCAAGAAGAGAACCATTACCAAAGAAAGCTCAATACAATTGAAATAGAACTACAAGCTAAAGGCAATGACCGAGAATTGGAACAATCCCTCAATAGTACTAAAGCTCAGTTCAGGAAAATCCAAAAGTACAAAATCCAAGGGCAAAAAGTTAGAGCTAAGGCTAGATGGATTAAGGATGGGGACAAAGGGTCCAAGTATTTCTTCAATTTAATCAACGCCAAACATAGTAGAGAGATCACTGGTATTCAAGTTGAAGGAGGATTCACTACTAATAATAAAGATACATTGAGAGCCTTTGTGGAATTTTATAAACATTTGTTTTCTTTAGAACATAAATTTGAAAACATTGAAGCCATGAATTGATGCATCCAAATAGTTCCAAGGAGAGTATCCCCAAGACAGGCCAAAGTTCTTGAGCAAAAGATCAATCTTAAGGAAATTGATGAAGCCATAGAGACTCTAGCCAATGACAAGTCCCCGGGACTAGATGGATTACTAGCAGAGTTCTACACAAAAAACAAAGAATGGATAACTTGTGAACTGTTAGAAGTTTATGAAGAGGCTTTTGAAGTAGGATCATTAGGGGAGAATATCAATAGGGGGGTAATTAAACTCTTTCCCAAAGATGGTGATAGATCCCAGACAAAGAATTGGAGACCCATTACTCTGCTAAAGCTCTCTTACAAGATAATTACAAAGGTCATGGCCAGAAGAATCAATGATATTCTTAAAGATATTGTGTCAGTTACCCAAATAGGATTTATTAAAAGGAGATATATATTGGACAATCTTATTACCAACTGGGAAGCTATGCACTGGGCTAAGATGGATGGACAAAATGTTGCTATGGTACTTTTAGACTTTGAAAAGGCTAATGACAGAATTGAGTGGTAGTTTGTCCTTAGGATGTTAGAAGCATTTGGGTTTCTAGACTATTTTTGCAAGTGGGTCAGCATCTTGTTCAAAGATTCCTCAAACGTGATTGAAGTTAATGGAGAGTTATCAGAATCCATACCCCTTGGCATATCTATCGGACAAGGGTGCCCCTTTGCTCCTGCTCTATATGTCATTGCAGCTGATGCCCTATCTTTTATTCTTAAAGCCTTTGAATTTGGTTCCCCTGTTAAGGGGATACATCTTCCTAATAACAATGAGCTGCTAGTTGAACAATTTGCTAATGACACTGTTGTTTTTATGGAGCTAGAGGAAGAAAATTTTAATAATGTTCTTAAAAGACTACAAATGTTTTAGCTTGCTTCGGGGGCCAACATCTCACCACACAAATCCAACATGCTGGGGTGGACGGAGTCTCCTCCCAGATGGTTAAGTGGTAGGGAATGGCAATGGTTAGGACCCTCTACCATTGTGAGATATTTAGGAATACCCTTTTTCTATCAATCCCTCAGTCAAAGATATGTGGGCTTGGATCTACAAAAAGATTGAAAACAAACATCTCAAGTGGCAGACTCACATGTTGTCTATTGCTGGGAGAACACAAGTGGTTCAAAAAGTGTTGTCTTCTCATGCAGTTACTATGCCTCCACATGGTTGTTTGCGAATTGCCAGTTCAACAAGTTAGAAAGGATTCTGAGGGAGTTCTTGTTGTCAGATGGTCTTGGTAACAGAAAAGACACTGTATCAAATGGGAATGGTGTTGTGTCCCAAAAGAGATGGGAGGTCTTGGATTAAGGGACTTGAAGACACAAGAAGTTGCTCTAGCTGCAAAATGGATTCTCAAAGCTTTGAGAGGGAATGAACCATGGAAAGTTCTTATAAGAAACAATATTGAGAAATCTACCATAAAAAAAGGAAAGAATTGGAAGGGTACCCCGCTTCATGACTTGGTGTTGGAGAGTTTGATATTAAAGTGTTTGGATCCAATGTCTTTCATACAATTTTGAAGTCATGGTGCCAGGTCAGACCCCTAATCTGCTCAAGGCATGTTGCTGAGAAAAACCCCTCATTTGCTATTGTGGACAAGTCTATTTGGTGGGGCATTTATTTGAATGGCAAGCCTCTTGCTTTGACACTATGTTGTTCTGCTAAAATTTGGCATCAAAAAGGAATCTCTCTAATACAGGATGTATTGATTGATAAGAGACTATGCTCTTGGGCAGATCTCAGTGCTAAATATAACATTCCCAACTCTCATAAGAAAACATATACACTTATCTCTAAAGATGTGGGAAGATATTTTGCAGGCAAAATGTTGAACTCTAATAGACGCTTGATCAAATTAAATGGACTAATGGTAAGTTGTTGACTGATTTTTCCAGTAAGCAAATCTACAACATGCTAAAGAAGGATGTAGGGATTACCAGTAGAATAAATCAAAGCTGGAACCTTAACTGGACAAGCTCGAGATTGCACTTTATCTTTGATTTTTTTCACACTCGCATGTTGAACCTAAAATTATTTGTTTCAAATGGATGCTTCTCCTTAAAAAACTTATTGTTGGGTCCTTTCTTTCTCATTGTGGTTATCAAACTATTTCTTGTCCTATCTGTAAATGTCCTGAAACTTTTGAAAACCTTTTTTTTTAGTGTGAATTTGCTAAAAAAATATGGTCTAGCTTCCTTGGTCAATCCATTTCTTGGAATTGTCTTAACAGTTTTGCCTGGCATGAGGTCATTGTTGGTTTCGTTGAATCCTTTGATTGCAAGATGAATAATTTGTGGTTTGTTTTAACTGCTGAAATCCTATGGACCATTTGGAAGCAGAGAAACGAAGAGATTTTCCCAGACAGGAAAAGGGATCTTACTAAGTTTAATATTAAACTCACATTTTTACAATCTCACAGGTCACTGCCACTATTGAAGTCCCAAGAGAAAGATTCCCGACACTAGTAAAAGAAGGCGCAATGATCATTTACAAAAGCGACATTCAATATTCTTCGTACACTGAAGAGACTCAAGAGGGAAACACATATGACACCAGGGTCAACTTAACACAAGACTATAATCAACTAAGTATCCTAAACAGGGATGTTGATGGTGGAACTAGGACTGATAACCAGGATGAAGCATATAATAGTGGGTGGAATAACACGAACAAATATGACAACTGGAATAACTATGAACATAGAAACAACATTGATGGATGGGACAACACTGATTATAGAAGCAACAATGATGGGTGGGATGAATCATAATAAAATTTAGTTACATAATACCTGAAATGTATATGTCATTATATAGGTTTTTTCCTTGGTAAAATGCAACATAGTACTTTTGGTTGTTGAAATGTATATGTCATAGATAGCTTCTGTAATAGATTGCAACATAACTCTCTTGTTTTGCTTACGAATGTAAAGTTGTTAAGTCCTCAACCAGATATTTTTTGTAATACAGTTGATAATCTACTCTAATTTTTTTTAAAAAAATTTCACTGTGTCTCGGAATGGCCTTATTTTGAGTTTGGAAGTACTTTCTATTTTTAGCAATGTCTATTTTTAGTAAGTTTCATTATGTCCAGGTTTGCCCTAATTTTGCATTTAAACAAACTTATTGTTTATAGTAAGTGTATTTTTGGCAAGTCGGATGAGCTATACCTGAGGAAGAGGAAAAAGAGTACCCAGTTCTATATCTGAAAAGTTGAACAACTCTAGCAGTTGCCCAAAAATTTACTAAGTCTCAAAAAGCATCTTCTAAAAAGGGGCACCCAAAAATATTGAAAAAGCATGGAAAGTTGTGAAGATTCCTAATTCTAATCCTGGAAAAGATGTGAATATTCTTGGAAAATCCTTATTCCAGCATCATATTTATTAGAAATCTTGAAAAAAAAGTTGTGGAAAAGAATGCTGATGGAAGCGTGCTGATTATTGAAATTTGGCTGAGTCTGAAAATCTTTGGGATCTTCTAAAATCTAGAATCTTCATTATAACTCCTAGAGATCTTAAACCACTCTCAAACATCCTGACAATATTTATATAAAATATAGCTTAAAGTATAAGAAAGGAAAATAATGAAACTTGAACTTAAATGTTATATTTTATATGCAAGAAAAGTTGAAGAAAAGTGACTAAGTCAGAAGACAAAATCCTCCACACTCAAGAATATGTGCCCAAAGGGAAGAATCCTCTACCCCCTCTCATTGGCATCCAGTGGCGTGAAATCCTACAAGTCAAGGAATGTGTTCCAAAGTCGAAATTCCTCCATCATAGGCAAAATGTGCCCTAGAGCGCCAATTCTCCATACCTAGGGAATTTCGTCCAAACACCAAAATCCTTCACTTGGACTAAAATGCCCCCAAGAGCGCAAATCCACTAAAGCCAAGGAATTCTGTCCAAAGTGAAAAATCCACTACTTGGCCTCAAATGCGCCCATGAGCGCCAATTCACTATAGGGAAGGAATTTTCCACAAGTGGCAAATTCCTTCACGAGGTGTCTTTAGCACCCATGAGGGCCAATCTAGGGGTAGCGTGGAATTGCGCTCCAAGTACAAATTGCACTAAGTCAAGGAATCCTTGAGATGAAGAAAACATCCTCCTCCACACCAAAAGTGCACCCAAGCATTCAAATGGCATGAAAAATAATAAAAAATTGGCAAGTATGGAAAGGAAAAAAAATTCAAAAAGGCATGCCAGGGAAATTTTGAGTATTTTGATGAACTTACTATGTTTGGAAGTTTTTATTTTTAGTAAGTCTATTTTAGAAAATTTCACTGCATTTCAAATTGGCCTTATTTTGACTTTGGAACAACTTACTATTTTTAGCAGTGTATTTTTAGTAAGTTTATTTTTAGCAAATTTCACTGCATCCAGGAATGGCCTTATTTTGACTTTGGAACCACTTACTATTTTTAGAAAGTCTATTTTTGGCAGGTCTATTTTGGCAACAAGTGAGCTCCAACTGATAAAGAGACAAAAGAGTATCCAGTTCTATATCTGGAAGAATGAGCAAGTGAGGTAGTCAATCAGAAAAAAGGTTAAGTCTGGAAACATCCTTAAAATATCCAAAAGTAGAAAAGCACGAAAAACATCAAAAAAATGGTTAAGTTTGAAGAACGTCTTTGAAAAAGACCTAGAAAAGGAAAGGAGATGAAATTCCACAAAGTTGAGGAATTTCCTTGAGTTGAAGAAATTCCAACACCGGGCTGCAAATGCACCCAAGAGGGCAAATTCCACTAAGTCAACGAATTTCCTTCAGTTGAAGAAATCCTCCACAAATGCCAAAATGCGCTCAAGAGAACAAGGAAAGATGAAAAAATGGTTGTGTTGAAAAATTCCTCCTCCATGTCTAATATGCGACCAAGTTGAAGAGAACAAGAAAAGTTGAAAAAATGGTTAAGTGTTGGAAAATTTCTCCTCCTAGCTCACGTACGCTCAAGGAAGCAATTGCAAGGAATAGATGAAATTTGGCTAAGTATGGAAATTCCCTCTTCAAATTTCAAATTTCACCTTCAAGTGTGTGCCCATGTGTTGAGAAATGTTGATGAAGATAAATGCCAAAAAGGGAATTCTTGGAAAATAAAAGAAAAGCGTGACAAAGTGAATTTAAGGCATGAGAAGAGGAAGGTGTGAAATTTGAAGAGAGAGAAAGAGTTTCTGGAGAGAGAAGGCTTGAGCTTTTAAGAAGAAAGAGGAGGAAGGATTCTCATTCTAGATGTTCAAGGAAGTCGTTCAAGTCCCAGAATTCCACTTCCAGATTTCAAGTGATCCAATTCAAAGCATTCAAGGTTCGGGACTTCAAAGATCAAAGTTCAAGTACATCTTGAATTTCCTCTAGAAACCCAAGATCAAAAGTCAAAAGGTCCAATCTATCTCAAGAAGATGAATTCCCAAGTAGGTACATGGAAGGAAGGAAATGATCAAAGGAAGGTAATTTTAAAATAAGTAATTAAAGTTAGATCTAGGTTGCAAAATGATGCAATTAGAAAAGACCCGAGCCTACATGGAACTCAGCATGCTAACGTTGCGCCAGTCATCTCCACCAACTAATTAAAGATCTCACAGTCAAATTTCACCGCATTTAAGGAAGAGAATCAAGAATAATCTATTCAAGGAAGATGACATTTAATCAGTGTAACACGGGGACTCGTCCCCCCCCCCAAACCCCCACGCACCCGGGTCGGGGACTTGGCGTTCCCAAGTCCCCCCCCACCGCCTTCGCACCACCATCTCGCTGTCGGGGGTTTCTGCAAGCAAAAGTTGCAGTTGCGGCACTTGTGATAGAAAGGGAGTTTACTGCCTACCATAAATGTCAATGTTACACACGCGCGCTACATATACATATTTATGAATGTATGTACATGATTTTGTACTTGTTTTGATATCATGCTACTCATTGTAATCATCTATGATATTTTTTATATTCATGTTGCAATTTTTCTATGTTCAAGTATTTGGTATTATAATTTATTAGTTTTTATAGTACTATACATCATTTCCTAACTAGCATTTCAAGTACTATATGTATAGTATATTACAGCACCCCCCCCCCCTATATAAAGGGCTCACATCTCATTTGTAAAGGAGCGAATTTTGAGGTTGTTGCTAAGAGCTACCAAGATAAGATAGTTTTCACTGTTGGTTTCATGGTGATTACTTGATGTATTTTGGTGCTTCCATGGTTTCATTGTTCCCTCACTTAAAGTAGATTTGTTAGATAAAGTGCTTTGATTTCAACGGAGAAATATAATGGTGTCTGATGAATTTCCCTGGCTCATACTTTTGGTAGTTTGTTGATTGTAAGTTGTCATCTAAAGTTAGCTAGAGCCCCCTTTTTATGGATGCTTAACTTATATCATCAAATGTGCATTATTCATTATGATGGTGTTCATTATGATATGGAAAATTATTTGCATAACCCTTAGAAGATTGCACCAATTCTTGCGGAGTTGTAGTTGATCTTGGCGAAGCGGAGCTTGGTTATTGGGAGTTTGTCCACTGGAGCACTTTCCATTGACATCATGGTCCTTAGGAGTAGATTTAGATCCTTCTAACCCTCTCCCTTTTAATTTTAGTACTTTTCAATTGTGTCCTTCAAAGAAGAAGCATCACAAGACTGCAATATCCGATGAAGGAGTTCCAACCAGCAGAGGTGAAGAATAATTCAAACGTAAGTCCCTTTGTGATACCAACATATCACATCAACCATTGAGCTTATCCACAAGCCAAGACCTGACAGAAAGGAACCTTGGAGCCATCTGCATGATCTTTTGCAATCTTAGCATACACAGGATTTTGCTCAAGAGAGGATAAGATACCTTGGTATTTTATTATGTTGTTGATGCGGTCATAAAACTCACATCAATAGGCATCAACCCTAATCTCTTGCATATCAATAATGGCATTACATTGCTTGTAGCTCCTGAATCAATCAAACAATTGTGTTAAAGTTTCCCAAAAATTCTCAAAGAGAGAAGAAATGGGACTGGCTCATCCTTTCTTTGGTATAAGACAAGTATATTCTCCGTATGAGTGTCTAATTTCACTTCCTTTGCCTTGTCAAAATTATTTGTACTTGTTGGATTTCCATTCTTCGTTTCTTCATTTCTTGCTAGATCTTGAGTTGTAGTCACATTTTCACTCCTTGTATTTCCACTCCCTGTTGCTTTCTGAATTACACTTGGTGAACTTTGAGCAACATAAACTGGATTTAATGTATCTTGAGTATTGTTTTGCATTCCTTGATCAACATATTGCACACTTTGAGCCACATTTGTATTTTGAATTACATTGAATTCTCTTTGGGCATTCGATGTATTCTGTGGTACTTGATGCATTTTGAGTAACGTTTCCTTGAATGGTATTATCATCCAAATCACTAAGGATAGATTTTCTAATCTATCATACTTTCAATAACTCAAGCAGTGGTAAGCTTAACTTCACTTCAACCCTTCAGTCACACATTGGCTCAACTTTTTCAATCCATCTTCGAGAGGAGTGGTGTTAGCACTTTGCCTATACTCCGGTGAATCCTTTGAATAGTTTGGAATGTTACTTGCATTAGGATGTGGTGGATTTTGGAAGTTGTTAGGAGAAATTGATGAAGTTAATGGCTCATTGGATCTATAATTCCTCTAATATACTTTTGGTCCTAAATTTCCTTGTGACTATTGGAATGCATGCACTTTTTTTGTTCCCTGTACCAAAACGCTATTATTCAATGGAAGGAAATATAACCTTGTTCCTCACATGGTTCATTTGTTGAGACTAGTGGAAACTTAAAGTCTGGTGCCTCAACTGGATCATTTGCCAATGCCGGTGAAAATTTTCCATTTTGTTCTTCGTAACTCTCAAACAGTGGTGGAAACATTAAATCTTCTACAACCAACGCTTGATCATATCTCACTATGGGAACGATTTTATATCCCGTTATAGGAGGATTCCCTTGATTCTCTGTATTCTTTATTTTCTCTTGGAAAATGTCAGTTGCTACTTGAAACTGATGGTATTGTGATTCTGAATGTTGGCTTGTGTTGTGCAATCTACACCAATTTGATAATGTTGCTTCTGCTACGAACACTTTGTCTGTCAGTCGATTTTCAAAATTTGGTAGATTGTCCAATGGTGATGTCACATTTCCATTGTTAGAAATCGTGTTCCAAGTTTTCTTTTGATATCCTTGATTGTTGTTGCTAGGTCCTTGATTGTTTCCTTGAATGTTACTTTGATAATTTCCTTGATAACTGTTATGTTCGCTTTGGTATCTCTTTTGCATACTTTGTAACTAATTGTCTTGATTCCTCAAATATGTAACTTCAGCTGACAACTTCATTTGCTCTACAATCTCATTTATCTCATCCTTTTCTTCTTGAGTTCTTGTAGAAGATGTTGCACCTTGAAGATATATAGCTTGTGATAGAGGTGCCTTCGAAATAGAAACTCCTCGATGAAGCACCAACTAATTCGATGGAACTTGATATGTAGCTTGAGGAATTTGATTCACAGTTGGAGCATGGTGTGCCAAAGGTTGGGTGAAACCATATATTTGATTTTATGGAACTTGCTATCCAACTGGTCCCATGTGAAATGATGACCCTGACGTGTTTTGACCCAAGCTTTTACTTACTTCAATAGCTTTGGCATATGGTACATTCAAATCTGCTGGAGGAGGATGGACTGCCTCATAAACAAGGAAGTGAGATGATCCAAGGCATTATAACAGATTTCCCTTGCTCCCGCATCGTTGACCATGTAGGGAGCTCGTAGCCTCATGTATGCCTTATGGAATCGATCATCGAAAGAAGTGACTAGTTCACCTTCTTGTCTCTTGACTTGAACAAATTGTGAATACAATTCGGATGGTGAAATTGGGACACCAAACTTGTTTACAAATGCTTCCTTCAAGGCTTCCCACAAGACTATGGAAGATGTTGGTAAATGTATAAACCAATTAAGAGCTTTATCTCCCAAAGAATGAGTGAAGAGTCAAAACGCCACATCTCCATAAGCAATTTGGCCGTTATGTAACATCTTTAAAAATTTTGATATGTTCCTCAACTGTTCAATTTGGATAATTGATTTGTAACTTTGAACAAAACTTCTCCGGATTCTTTGGCATGTTATGATATGCATTGAAAATCAATGGAGAGGGATTATTAACCATCCAAGTTGTGCCATTAGAAGTCGCCATTGTTGTATTAACTTGTTGAACTGTTGCTTGAACTTGGACCGTTTGAGATGAAACTTGTTGAAATGCAACTACAGATGATAGGACAGAACTTGATTGATTAGGAGCTTGTTGTGAATCGATTGATTGACTTGAGGAACCTACCTCACTATGTAGTTGGTTTGATTGCTTGGCTTTCATTTGTGAAATTCCAACTCTAGAAAATCCTTTTCTTGCTTTGGGGTCAACCTTAAAGACTCTCTCAAACTTCTCTAGTCAAAGTGAATATATTCTATCCATCTTTCTTAACTTGTTGATGGTTCCACATATAAAATTTGCACAAGGCCCTCCTAGCACCAATTCTATTGATGTGAGTTTTGTGACCACCTCAACGTGCAAGATAAAGCACAATATTTCAAGATGAAACACCAAATATCTAATTCTCTCTTGAACAAGGAAGCTCTAAATGCTAAACAATGTAAATGATTGTAATCAAGTAAAGCAACACCACGATTTACACTGCATACTTGCAACTTTGGTGTTGGACACAACTCAGTTTTTATGATGTGATTTGCTGATAATCACGTGGGGAGTTACATAAGCCTTTTGTGGAGGATCTATAAACTTTCTAGGGTGCAAATAATATGGCAATTTAAGTGCATCGACTACTTCTAACGACTTGAAATAAAGTGCAAATGAGATGCGAGTTTAGAGATCTTACTTTGACTTCTAACTCTACTAATGCAAGACACTATCGATATTGTAGGTGAGATTAAACCAGTCCTTGCTTCGCCAAATCAACTACGCATAGGAGGGTGCAATCTTCTAAGGGTGTAAGTATGATTTTCAAATCACTTATACTCATCAAATCCATAACTATGCAAATCAATGAACATCAATCAATTGAACTGAAGTGTTGTTTGCAATGGGGTTCAGACCAACCTTACACTATTAATTGCAATCAACAAGTACCAAAAGGTATGAATACTAATTTCACCATGATTTCAGCAACAATATCTTTCATCATCAAGGTTACCCAGAGACGGGGAGACTTTGAGGTCTCCGGTACCAGTACCGATATGCTTATTTTTCAAAAATAGGAGACGGGTACTTGGAGACGGCAAATTGTTTTTTTTAATATAATTTAATAATTTTTAAGAAATACCATAGATTCATAACATAGTGCTTTGAAAACAAGAACAATTGAAAGTTATAAGTATGAAGTTATGAACATTGAACATTAAAAGTTTAAAGAGTCAAAGACTAATACTAAATAGTAATGTCATATTAATATAGAGTCAAATAGTTCAAAACTCCTATTGCATATCTCATAGTCATTTCTGATTTCTGAATATCGCATATGATCATCATCATATCAATAATCAGATTAATAATTGCTGAGATTAGCATTACATATTGAAATTTGAAATTCAAAAATATATAGTTTGATGCTAAATCGCTGATATGCAAACAAAAAACTCAAAACTGTAAACAAAAATCAGAAATCTATCTATCTCATCTACTCCACAAAGCTGTGATCATCCATCTCAAGGTCTTCAGCTATGATGCTGTCCAGAAACTCATCACTCTCCAACCTAGGTTCCTCTGATGATAGTATAACTAGGGGCAATTCATTAAGACCATCTGGTTCAACTTCTTCTTCCACCATGATTGCAGCATATCCATCATGTGGAATTTGGTCCCATTTTGCTGAAGGCCCTCCATATATGTAGGATCAACACAAGACAGAAGGTGAAGTGTGCTATGAATGTACACCAGGTTCTTTGCTTTCTTTGACCCCAATCGGTTCCTCTTCAATGAATGAATAAAACCATAAGTACTCCAATTGCTCTCACTAGCTGAAGAACTAGCCACTTGTGAGAGCAATCTTATTGCAAATGATTGCAACTCA
>MU228075.1:1090361-1115286 GCA_018584345.1 Thuja plicata
CCACGTGAAAACTTATTCCATTGACTCCTTATAACCGAAGCCTCTTCACCTCGACCATAAATCTTTTTTATTGCAGCCCAAAATCCATTCATTACCTCTCTATCCTCATGTGGAGCCCTCTTCTTGGCCTCTTCTCTATTATGCAATTTAGGATTTAAGGCATATGCAACACAATGAAAGGGTGTGTTCAATTTATTCCATCTTCCATGTAGTTTTTCTTCTATCAAAGGATATAAAGAAGGATCTCTAGCATCTGTTAGTGTCTTGTTTCTTTCACACATGGAATCATTTATTTATTTGAATTTTGTCTATTTAAAATTTATTAAAAATGTTAAATCATAAATGGCCTTGCTAAAGAAACATTCAAATAAGGGTCAAAATCATAAAATGACTTAATCTTGTATTTTAAATTTGTTTTTTAATTAGGAGACGTGGGGGAGACTTCATTTTTTGGAATCAGAGACTTCGATTCTTCAGGAGACTTCGCCATGAAGTCTCCTGCCATTTTTGAAGTCTCTGGAGACGCGAAAAGTCTCCGAGATGCGTCTCGATCTCCGAGACGCGTCTGGAGGGGGGGAGACAGGTCTCCAGGTAACACTGTTCATCATCTATCTAACTTAAACAACATAAACTACTTAACTTAAGCAAATTTAAACTAAGTGAGAAATGTGGCAATCATGCAACACTCCAAAACTTCACAAGTATTCACCATGAAAACAACAATGAATAAGGAACAATTTTGGCAGTATTTTGGCAACAATTTCTTCATGTCTCCCCTTTACAAATGATTTGAGCTAGCCATTATAATGCCTTGATCTGAGTTTTGCCCTTAATAATGCCACTGGTTTTAACAACAAGAATATACATATCTAACTGCTTCAACTACTAACTGCTATGAGCAATTCTACTTGTGAACTACTTGGAAATGTTCAAGGTCTGTCACGCCTTGATCATACATGTGCTTAATGCTAGATTGATGTCATGCAAAGGATGGGGACATCACGCATAGCCATCTAGACTTTCAATACCAAAAATTAACAATTCTAATATTTCTGGCAGTAAACTGCACAGAAAAATACAATTAAAATATAATTCCAATGATCTGAAATACTTAAGTGCAACTGGAAAAATATCAATGGAATAATTACCAAAAATCGACAATATTATGTGGATCTGGTATTGAAGGCCGGAATTAAACATTTGCTGCATATTCCTACTTGTATGGCTGCAATTAAATATGATTGGCAAGCTGGAAAAAATTATTTTAGCAACCTTTTAAGGCTGCAATTCCCCACAATATTAGTAAAGCTGCACTAAAGACATACGTAAATATTGTTAGCAGCTCATACATAGACGGTTCAAAGCTACAATCAAAGTTTTAAATAGTTGCAAACCCTATAAAGGCTGTGTTTAGGTACATTAAATTGTACAGCATCTTCAAGTTTACAACACAAACTTTCTAATCTTAAAAGAGTATGTATGGCAGCCTTAACTAACATATCAAATATCAAATTACTGCCTTCAAAGGAAAACATACCACCATGGAAGTGGAATGTGTAATATGAAAGATTCAATTTCTTTTTGTGTGCAAATATAAATCAAAGACTCAAACAATGAATCACACCAAACTATCTACTCTTAAAAGAGTATGGTAGCCTTAACTAACATATCAAACATCAAATTACTGCCTTACAAAGGAAATCATTACCACTATGGAAGTGGTATGTGTAATATGAAAGATTCAACCTCTTTTTGTGTGCAAATATAAATTAAAGACTCAAACAATTAAGCACACTGTTAACATTTCGTACTGCAACATAAACTAGAGCCTTTTCAAAGCTACAATTGGAGCATATGGGGTTAAAGTGCTGCGGAAATAGTCTCCCTAAGCTGCAGGATAATAATAAATAATAATATTGCAAGTTCAGCATCAAATGACTACAAAATAGAGCTGGTTCAACCAGCCAATGATATAAAATATTATTTGCAATTGCATAATAACTTATCACAAATAATAATTTGACCCTGCACACACACAAATTATAGAAAACTGGAAACCTATTGAAAACCACTAAAAACTTGCAATTGTTTAGCTCAATAGCAATCTTTGAATGGAATTACTCAAATGAACAGGAAGGTTTTCATCCTCAAATCTACTATTTGCTAAAAGGTTTTGTCCTACAGAAAAAAAAGAACATTGTTCAATCTTCAAAAAAATGTATTCGATGATATGAACTGGTCAACCCCTCCTTATATAGGCTTTTCGAGGAAAAATAATCTTCTTTTTCTTCTGTAATGTCCCTTCTTGTCTCCTTACATAAATTCCCTGCAAAACCATCATTAGTCGGACTTCACAGGATTCCAGGTTCTTCGCTTGAAGGATATAGGATCCATTCTAAGAAACCTGGACTGTCGGCACATCTTCCCATAGAGCACTGCTCCTAAGGTTCTCTTGGAAACGATAGACGTTATCCAAACCTACGCATATGCATATGACTGATATCAGTATATATACTGCCTACATGAGATTATAACAATCTCAATTTGGCAACGGGATTATACCAATCTCGAATTGCCCCTTTATTGAGGGATTTACATCAGGCTGCCCAACCCCCATCATAACTTGGAAAAGAATATAAATTCCTAATCCCAATTTGAGAGGGGTAGGGCTTAAACTGATCAAATCCTTAATTATTGTTAATTTATTCCAATAATCAATTATTCTGATTTGCAGAATAGATAAATTTAGATTTCCACAAAATTAATTTCCATATTTATACTATATTCATTATCATGGAATTATTTACGAATTATAAATCCTTATTGTTAATGTCAGCGAAAATTTATGTATAAATACATACATATATATATATATATATATATATATATATATATTTGTAATTTAATAATTTTTAATACCTTAAAATCTTGTATGCTGCCACGTACATTATTCCTGGTTGTCGATGGTTATAAAAAATATATTATTTTTCTTCCTTTTTTCCACTTACCCCCTACGTTATTACCTCTTTATACAGGGGGGAATAGTGTTTACCCCATGGACGCCCTCTCCCCACGGGTGGGACTGCTGTCACACCCCTTAGTGGCTGCAACTGCAGTCGCAGCCCTTAGAGGCTGCGACTTAGTCGCACCCTTAGGGGTTAATTTTTATTTATAATTTTTTTTTTGTTACAATTTTTATTATAATTTCTTTATTAATATATAATATATTAATATATATATATATATTGTTAATAATAAATAAAGTAGTATATTGATATATATATATATATCTATATTAACTATCATTATATAATATTAATATATATATTGGTTGTTAATATATTAATCATATTAATTAGTAATGTCATTAATATTATATATATATTAATTATATTTATTAACCTTTAATATTAATATATATATATTCATAAATCATTAATTAGTGTTAATTTGTATATTGGCTTCGTTGTATAAAAATTAAAAATCATGATGTCATTTCGTGCATTGGTTCAATTCTTTTAGGTGGAAATACAAGTTAATCGAGGGTCATCACATCTTCCTCCTATTCCCTCCAAACTTTATTCTTGAATTATTGACCTTATTCCTCGCATTGCTTCTAGTCCCTCTTTTTGAAATATATTTCAATAATAAAACATAAGTTTTCTTCTCATAAATATAACTACAGTTACTTCTGTTGACAACTTAAAATTAAATTACTAAATTATTTCCTTATAACACCCCAATGACCTATGGCAATTAAGAAAAAAAAAGGCTAAAGTGTTTCTAAAAAAATTCATCTAAAAAAGGAGACATGACTTTAGAAAAAATTGGCTGGTCATTTCTCAAGAGATTACAATGCAATTACAAAGAGTATTTGAATGTGAATCCTACAATAGTCAATCAATGATCCACTAACTCCTATAATAACTTGTCGTTCAACCAATTCCTAGAATCCAACCCCAAGTCATTAGATTTGTAGCTATATATAGATTTGGTCCTCATATCTCCTTAAACTATTTGTCTCCCTAAAAAGGAAACTGTCCAACTACATAGCAGGCTAGCAACTATTTCTTTCTTTCAATGGTTTATTTTCTTAACACTTGTCATCTTTACTCACAAACTAAGTAATTAACTAACATTGTCAACCACTTGAAACTTTAGCAAGTAAATGAGTATTACATACATAAGATGGCATGAAACCATCTAGACCGCCCTCGCACAGAAATAATTGCATCCTACAAGGAAATATGTGGAAACAACAAGAATCCATTTGTGTAAAGGAGTTGTGTGAGCTATTCAAAAATCACTTCTCTAACCAAACTGTAGTCTCTACAAACTAGCCAATGCATAAGGTGTGCAAAACAAAACAAAAGACCACACGAATAATAAACATGTGCACCAAACATACCTTTTGGGTGATGCAAAATTGCACGACCACAAAGATGCTCCTATATCATGTTGCTTCTTGCTCTAAGGACTGATGTGAATCTACTTCTGGTGTTGCACAAGATAGATCTTGTTAAACTTCAGTGAGACAAACCCTTGCTAGATGGCAATGTTCATGCATGGCCTATGAGTACAACAAAAGGGGATATTCACATAATCAATAGGCTTCTCCCACTCATTCCCTCCATGTCTAACATTATTCTACCTAGTAGTGGCTTTCCTGGTTATATGTTAACACATATTCTAGCATAGTTTAGAGTATGCAGCTTCTTCATAAACTCAAATGTTGTGATATAGTCCCCTCTTGCATTACCTATTTTTTAAGGCTTTTCCTTGCCAATACTTGCTAGGAAGAAAAGAAAGTCTGAACCAAACTAGCACAATACTTGGAAGACCCTCTGTGGGATTGAAGGCAGGTGAGAAACGATTCATAAATATACCTGACATCTACATAAGGCAGGGTCCTCCATGAAAAGCCTGATCTTTTTCTTTCAAGAAGGAAAGATGGTTATGAAATATGCTTTTGGCATCATTAGAATGTCGACAGATCCAGCAAGTCTCCAATTTTCTTGCACTCATTGCCTAAGGGATCTTAAGCCATGTAAGATTCCATGAATTTGCAAATGAGGCCCAATTCTTTGAGAAGCCATAGTCTTTCCATTTCATCCATTAAGAGATGAAGCTTTGGAAGGGTTCCAGTTTCGATCAAATATCCATTTTCCATTTTGCTGGGAGAACTAGGTTTTCTTAATCATCTTTCTGCCTAATGATGTATTAAATTGAATAGTTCATCTTAGCAAGTCAGCTATATTTTCATAAGACATGGCTTCTCTAAAATTTGGGATGGAAAGATTTGCACTGTAAGTGGACACCATGGGCTCCAAAAAGGGCAAAATCTGAGACCAGTTCAGTCATTTTGGTTACTCGAGATGCAGAAAAGAGGAAAAATGTTAAATGTAAAATCTCAATTGGTAGGTGTGGAAGCGTAGATCAGAGGAAGTAATGGGGATTACCTAGATAAATGTGTCACTGTGACTAGCAACTATGCATTGCATGCCATTGTATTCATTTCTTTATGAATCAAACTTCATGTATCCTAGATAATGGTATGTTAGAAATGTATTTTTCAAATAGAGAATGGACTAAGTCATGTGTAGAGATGTTCACAAGATATAACCAAGTTGATCACTAAAGCTATCGATGCAAATATTCCCCTCTACTTAAGAAAAATTGTCCTAATACTAATTTTCACCTTTGTTGCATTTTAGATCATCTTCAAAATAGGTGTCGATTTTTAAAATAGCACATGGATCATCATTAAGTGTACAATTGTAAAATTCCAATGCTTGGTAGCTTTCAAGTATTAATTTACCATCGAATATGTAAACCACATATTGACACTACACACAATGAAAACTAACATTACATGGGAACACTCACCACCGGCCGAATATATTTCCAACAGCATCCTCACGGACAATAAGACCAGCTTCTTCCATGAGGCCTTTAATATACCTGTGTGACTGTGTACCATTAGCTTCAGAATCTACAGCATAAAGATATAAGTTAACATCTAAATCCATGATAACGATATAACATCTATGGAAACCGATTACTATGGAAGTAAAATACCAAATCATTAGAAGAACTGACCACGATGAAAAAAGAATGGCTCACAAATAATCAATTAAAATTAACAATATAATGGTAACCAGAAACAGTAACATCTGCAGTATTGCATTATTGCATTAAAATTTGAGTTCAAAAAGAAATTCATTGATTGAAAATTTAATTGTTGACAATAGACATCCCATTAGGAGACTATTCTCTTGAGTTCCATTCAAGTCACAATTTTGAATTTCTAAGAGCCTTTTAGATGTTAGAACAACTAAACTATACAACATTGATAGTGAACTAAAGTTCTAAATATAAAAAAACACTATCAGTTTCCACGATCAATGCCAATCTAGAATAAGATTTCAAATCGATGTAACATAACAATAGAGTTGAATTTATTTATATGGTTGTTCCTAATAAACTTAATTATATGCATCACTGCATTCATAATAGAACAAACCGAAGCACATTCCTCCAATGCATGTCAAATGTTTGGGCAAAATGATTCTTTATTTGTAAGAATTTTGTCATATTGTAATGTAGATACTTATTATATATTGACATAGCCCTATAGAACCCCATTCTGTGAGACTTATATATTGTATTTGTCTTCTTCAAATCCATCCAAGCAACCAAAGATACAAAGTTCCCAATTATAAATATGTGAGGAAAATGAGATTTGAAAAACATTAGAAGCATTGATCTTCAATAACTGAACAAAACCTCAAACAGAAGAGGTGTTTGTTTAAGCTGTTATATGAAAAATCACAAAGGATAAAATACGAATAGGGCTTAATTGTATCAGTTATGTATTGATGGTTGATACTTGTTATCGACAGAAAGCACAAGAGAGAACCTTTAAGGTACATCTTGGATGAATTCTAATCTATAGGACAGGACTCCAAAATCAGCAACAGAATTTTTTTATTTATTTGATGATACAACTAAAGCTAAATTGATCAAAGAACCAGGGAGAGAAAATGGCGCTACGGAGCGGCGGCCTCCATGCGGGTGCTAGGGATTCTCAGATTACTACGGGTGCTCCTGAGACTGGCAAGAGCGATGGGGGCAGTTTTCTTCAGGTGAATGGTCATTCTCATTCCGTTGATAGACAAAATTTGTCATTGCAGGTTGTCGCAGATGAAGGTTGTGAGCCTTTGAAATGGAGAATGACGCGGCCAGGGTTTGGGGGTTTTGAGATAGGGGACTCATCCCTCGCGGCGCATGGAAATGTCAAGGGTCATGCAAATGATCTGCAGGTGCAGCAAAAAGGTGTATCAAAGTATGGGCTAGGGTTTCTAGGGCAACCAGGTGGAAAGATGGGTTCCCCCGAGCGCGGCAAAATATTCCAGCGACATGGTGTGACAGGTGTTCCTAAGGGGCACCAAATGAGCAGGGTTCAAACAGGACAAATCCCCTCTATTCCGGTCCAAAATATCATAGTGTTGGCAGCCAAAGCCTGCTCGGTGGTGTTAGAAGTTGAGTTGCAAGAGGAGGTAAATCACAACTTGGCTGTCTTTTCAGATTTAGGTTTGATTGGGCGTTTTATGGGCTTTTGGCTAAGTTTGGTTGATCTTCATAGGTGGATTTCAGATTTTTGGGAGCCGATTCTTGATGGTTGTGTGCACATATACCCTGCAACAAAAGGGTTTTTTTATTGTTTTGTTTGAAAAAGAACAAGATAGAAAAAGGTTTTGCGTGACCACCAATGGTGCTGGGAGAACAAATTTGCTCTGATGTTAAAGCCATGGCACCTAGATTTCAACCTAAATAATGAAATTTTTGATAAAATTTCACTATGGGTGACTCCCTAATCTACCTTTACATATGTGGTTTGATTCTTGCCTTAAAGCAGTGGGTGATGCTATAGGGAAACTTCTTATGGTGGATGAAGGCTCCTCTAACCTGCTCCTCTCTACTTTTGCTCGAATCCTGGTGGAGATGGACATTACTAAGGGGCTTCCTACAGAGATTTTGATTAAAGCTTCTAAAGGCAATTGGACTCGACCCTTAGATTATGAAAGCATTCCATTCAGATGTAGACTGTGTTTCTAGACTAGTCATATGGTTGTAGAGTGCGGCAAAGGAAGAGTGCACAAGCCAGTTGTAATGTCCCCTTTCTAAAATAGGATTTAATAATAAATATTAAAAATAAAAGGATGAACAAATAAATCATAATAAACTATAATATAATTTATTATTCAATTAACTATATTAATGATATAACAATGAAAGAAAATCTACTAAATAGATGATAATATTAAAATATATATTTAATTCTTATATATCTTGTCTCATAGTAATATTTTAATATTAAATTATAGATATTTAATTAAAATATTTAATCATTAAGCTTAAATATAAGATTTTAATAATAAAATGAAAATATAGAAATAGATTAAGAAATTTAAAAAAAAGATAAAAAATATAGTATAATCTATTATGATTATCATAATATTATAATATAACAGTAATAAAATAATATAATCTATAATTGATATAATAATAATAATAAAATTAAAATACAAAATAATAAAATTAGAATATAACTAAACTTAGTTAAGTTAATGAAGGGTCAAAAGGCATGAAAGGAAAAGTTGTGATCAAACATGAGATATAAAAAGGGAGAAGAAAACTTCATTTGGGGGGAGGAGGAAGGAACAAAAGAGCATAGGAATTAATAGAAAGGTTGTGACTCTTTCAAAGGGGCAGCCATGATGAAAGGTTGTGACTATCCTGAAGGGCAACCATGATGAAGGGTTGCGACTCGTTTAAAAGGTGGTAATTCTAAAAGTTTGTGACTCTTCCAAGGCTAGTAAATCTGAAAAGTTGTGACTTCCAAAAGGGGCAACAATGATGAAAGGTTGTGACTCTTCCGAAGGGCAACCATGATGAAGGGTTGTGACTCTTTTAAAAGGTGGTAATTCTAAAATATTGTGACTCTTCCCAAGGGTAGTAAATCTAAAAGGTTGTGACTCTTCTAAAGAGGCAACAATGATACAAGGTTGTGACTTTTTCAATAGGCAACATTGAAAAGTGGTGACTTAATTCTAATGAAAGGTGGTGACATTTTCAATAAAGTATAAAGGAGATTTAATTGCAATCCAAAAAGGAGGAACAACAATAAACAATTATTATTCAAATTTTGAGAGCAAAGGCAAAGAAAAAGGTCATCCCAAAAGGGGACATTACAGTTGTATCAGAGCATGATCCTGCCATCCTGCCGGGTAAAAGACAAACAAGGAAGACATAAAGAAATACATATCTTTTTCATACATAAACATTAAAGACAGAAGGAGATAAATTTATCGGCAATAAGAAAAATATAATTTGAATACAATCACAAGTATATGGAGATAGCAAATTGAAATCTGTTCCTATAAAATACAAGACAAACAAATTAGCAGTAAAGTGAATTTTAGATTTATTCAGTTAAGGCCCTCCCTCTCTTCTGACTTGGAAATATGAATCTTATTTTCATTTCCAAGCTATGATTGAAGGAAGGGAGCCTGATATAAATCTCTAAAGGAATGGCAATTCGAGATTGATATAATCCCGTTGCCAAATTAAGATTGATGGCAATTCGAGATTGGTATAATCTTGTTGCCAATTTGAGATTGATATAATCTCCAAAAGGAATGACAATTCAAGATTGATATAATCCCATTGTCAATTTGAGATTGATATAATCTCCAAGGGTTGATATAATCCTCAATAGCTAGTATATACTGATGAATCAACATATGCATATCTGAAAGACCTTGGATAGAGGACCAAGAAGAGGAATGGACCAGATATTGGTCTTCCTAGAAACCTTAGAGGAAGCGTTCCCGAGAAGACAGTGGAATAACCAGGTACCGCTTTAGAATTGATCTTTTATCATTCAAAGCCAGAGGGTCCTTAAGGGTTAGGAAGCCCGATCTGACAGACTTACCCTAAGGATTTGATAGAGGGCATTCGTTATGGATGTTGAGATTCCTAAAGGGAATCCAGAGATCCAAGATATCTTTGGTGGAGGGCATTTCTTATAAATGTCTCTAGAGATCCAAGATATCCTTGGTGGAAGGCATTTCTTATAAATGTCTCCAGATATCCAAGATATCCTTGGTGGCGGGCATTTCTTAAAAATGTCAAGATTCCTAAAGGGAATCCAGAGATCCAAGATATCCTTGGCATAGGGCATTTCTTATAAATGTCTTTAAAGATCCAAGATATCCTTGGTGAAGGGCATTTCTTATAAATGTATCTAGAGATTCAAGATATCCTTTATGGAGGGCATTTCTTATAAATGTCAAGAGTCCTGAAGGGAATCCAATGATCAAAGACATTCTTGGTTATGCATCAAGGAACAAAACAATACTTAACAAAGGAAAATGAAAGTGTTCTCGCAAAGCAAGATAAGTTCTAGTTTTGAATTATTTGTTGAATTTTAAATTGAATATTATGGTAAATTTATAGTAGTAAATATATTACGATTCTAATCTCGAACTTGAAATTGTTGTTTCAGGACAAAAAAAATGGTACATCAATCATATCATAAGAAGAAGCCATTTAATTGCTTGAGGACAAGCAATTTTGGGAAGGGCGGACTATTATGTCCCCTTTCTAAAATTGGATTTAATAATAAATAATAAAAATAAAAGGATGAACAAATAAATCATAATAAACTATAATATAATTTATTATTCAATTAACTATATTAATGATATAACAATGAAAGAAAATCTACTAAATAGATAATAATATTAAAATATATATTTAATTCTTATATATCTTCTCATAGTAATATTTTAATATTAAATTATAGATATTTAATTAAATAATATTTAATCATTAAGCTTAAATATAAGATTTTAATAATAAAATGAAAATAAAAGATATTTTAATAATAACATAGTATAATCTATTATTATTATTATCATAATATTATAATATATCAGTAATAAAATAATATAGTAATATAATATATAATTGATATAATAATAATAAAACTAAAATACAAAATAATAAAATTAGAATATAACTAAACTTAGTTATGTTAATGAAGGGTCAAAAGGAATGAAAGGAAAAGTTGTGACTCCTTCAAACATGAGATATAAAAAGGGAGAAGAAAACTTCATTTTGGGGGAGGAGAAAGGAACAAAAGAGCATAGGATATTAATAGAAAGGTTGTGACTCTTTCAAAGGGGCAGCCATGATGAAAGGTTGTGACTCTTTCAAAGGGGCAGCCATGATGAAAGGTTGTGACTCTTCCGAAGGGCAACCATGATGAAGGGTTGCGACTCATTTAAAAGGGGGTAATTCTAAAAGTTTGTGACTCTTCCAATGTGATGTCCCCAATTTTAGCAGGTATTGGCAGTGGCCTTGTTAGCTCATCATCGCGACCCTCGTGAGTTGACGTCTAGTTTTGAGGGTCCCAATTGGCGGACTTGCTATTTTTTAGTAAGTCTAGACTTACTATTTTTTAGTAAGTCAGTTAGTCAGTGTTTATCTCTGACAGGGGAGTATCGGCAGTGATCAAAACTTCAGACTGTGCTCAGAGTATGCAGTTCTTTGGCAGGGGACTTACTATTTTTAAATATGTCTATTTTTGGCAGTTGTCATTTTTGGCAGTGCAGTGGGTGGCTATAGCAGTCGGTAATCACCTGCAGTGGATGTGGAATTTATCGCATGAGTTCATATTTATTAATTAATTTTTATTAATTAATACTAGTTATTAATTAATAAAGCCACGTTATTTTAGTAATACCTTATTATTATAATAACAATTTAGAAGTTGTTAAAAAAAAGAGTTGTTGACTAATGCTCTTTTGGGAAACTGTGGCTTCAAAAAGAATTATAAATATGGGCTCATTCATGGGGATTGGTATCGATTGATTATATTATATTTTGTTTGTTTTCTTTGAGGAGAAGTTTTGATTTGTAAATCAAATCCCTTGCTGAGGTATAAGGGTTTGATACTAAATTTTGTATTTCAATTTGCTGCTGATGTAAAGCAAATTGAAGGTACTCTCTACTGTGTTTCATCTGTATCTGAGAGAGGAGTTCTGAAGCTTGTTTATGCACACTGAGGGTGCGAATTTATTCTGGAAATTTGTTAAGGATTGCAGAGTTTGTGTTCATTGAATTATAAATTTGATTGAGTGGTTTAGCACCGGGATTGGATTTTGTTAATCCAATGAATGGAGTGAACAGCCAACACTGCTAAAAAGAGTTTGCATCGATTCAATTGGTATCAATAATTGCCAAGGCTGCGTTTGGAAGGAGCCCATTCATATCACGGGATTACGGCTGGATTGGAAATGTAGTTGTTACACCTCAGTGCAAGTAAGATCGGGTGTCGTGAGCAATGCTTAGACATTGCGGGTGATGTCAATACAAATTGCGGCCAGTCTGTAAGCCGACAGTAGTCTCCATGGAACCCGCGGCTAGTTAGCAGTGTAGAGTGGGAACGTGGTGTTATCTTGTTATTCAGGAAGCATCCCATTCTGATTTCCTACGGAGGAAGATGGTATTTACAACCGCTCTTAATTAATCTTTGGTTTTATGATTTTGCAGTCAGCAAGGATGGTGCATTTCCCAAGGTAGACCGTCATATACACAACACTATTTAATATTGTTACGTTTTGGGAATGGAAATGTAAAGCAAGAAAAAAAATTACAGATTTGTGTTGGTTTAATAAATTTATGAATGGAAATTGTTACTTATCATTATAGCTTATTTATGTGAGAATTATTAAAAATTGATATTTGATTTCAAGAAGAGAGTATTATGGTTATTTATTGGTGATATGAGAATATTGCATTGAGATTTGACAAAGAGCCAGGCGGGCTCATTATAGTGGTATCAGAGCGGTTTCCTGCCAGCTTGCAGGGAAATCGGGTTCATTTTTATTATTATTATTTGGGAATTCAATTATGGCAGACGATAGGAGATTTATTCCTATTAGGCATTACTACCGGAGAGGTCAGTCACCCCCACCAAATGAAGATGCAGATATTCAGTTTGGCACAGTGCTTGGTGGTGATGCTAATAATCCAGGTGGTTCAGCAGGTACTGCACAACCCGCAGCTGCTACTGAAGTAGATATAGACAGAGAGGCAAGGGAAACCTTCAAGAACCTAGTAGCAGGTCAGCATCATGTAGCTGACGTATTACATGAGCTTTCTGACACATTGAGACGGATCGTAATACCGAGGGATCAGAGTAGGGAGAGGTCACGTGATGCTTCTGTCACATCACATAGATCGCGGATTGATGACAAGCACAGGGATTATGACCATAGAGCCCGGAGAGATGACAGAGCAGATAGGGCAGGTGACAGTGGAGATCAGTTCAGACCCCAGGGGCCCAAATTTATGAGACCAGAGACTGATGCAGCCAGTACCGATGTTGAGAGTGTCCCTTTTGCCGATGATATAGTCACTCACTATGCTAAATGGGATGCCCTTCCTCCAGCCCTGAAGAAAAAAATAACTTTGACAGATATTTGACACAGAAACGGGAGCATTCGAGGGGAAGACCGGCACAGGATAGACAGAGGATGGGGCAGAATGATTTAAGACAAGTGGCTAGCAAGATGTGCTAGCACATTTTGATGGTAGCGATAGGGTCACTGCTAGAGCTTGGATCCACAAGCTCGACACCTACCTCGCCTTGCGTCCGATGACTGAGGAGGACGCCATTAGATTTGCATTTTTGCATTTAGATGGGACTGCAAATGACTGGTGGTACCATGGATTGAGATCGCTACATCATGACCAGATTACTGTCTATCAGGACTTTGTAGACAAGTTGATCGAGCGCTTCAACAAAAAAGACCCAGAGGTTTATTCCAGAGAATTGGCTCAGTTGCGGCAGACAACTAGTCTAGAGGGCTTCATCAGCGAGTTTCAGCGCATATCCGTCATGGTGTATAATATATCAGAGCGGAGGAGAGTGGTGTTATTTTTGGAGGGGTTAGCAGAGCCACTCCATGGATGGGTTAAGTCTTTGGACCCACCCACTTTACAGGAGGCGATGAAGAAGGCCTGAGATCTTGAGGCATCATCTCGGAGCAAGGGTGCCCCAAAGTCATCTGGTTCTCCACCTGTTGATGAGGAGTCCTCGCCAGTTGTTGAGGACAAGGGCAAGTCAACGGGAAGATTTGATGATACTTCCAGAGAGGACCTGAGGAAGAGACAGCTTTGCTTTTGGTGCAAGGGGCCTTTCTCTAAAGGTCATACTTGTGCTCTGAGGCCAAAGGGGGTAGTGAACCGCGGCATGTGGGTTTACACAGATGAGATTGAGGAGTCATCGCAACAGCATGAGGATGAGGACAATGATGATCCTACTGGGGATCGAGTCTATACTGTGTTGAGTGTTTACAGCCTCATTTTTGACTCACATGTTCAGGATTTACATCAGGTGCAGAGATGGTCTGTGCCTAAGATGGACTGGTTTCAGGATGACTGGGGAGAGTTAGTGAAGTTTGGTATGATGAGTTCTCCTGTTGAGTCATCGCCTGGTAACGTCCAGATCTCCACTTCATCAACGCAAGCACTTGGGGTTATGATACAGGTTATGTTACTGGTGTTGTTGATGTCATGGGTTTACAGTTGGTTCTGAGATAGCAGGAATATCACGTGTTTCTTATGGGATCCTGGTGGAGGTTTTAGTGAGATACTCAATTGCTTGAGGACAAGCAATTTTGGGGAGGGAGGACTGTGATGTCCCCAATTTTAGCAGGTATTGGCAGTGGCTTTGTCAGCTCGTCATCACGACCCTCGTGAGTTGACGCCTGGTTTTGAGGGTCCCAGTTGGCGGACTTGCTATTTTTTAGTAAATCTGGACTTACTATTTTTAGTAAGTCAATTGGTCAGTGTTTATCTCTGACAGGGAAATATCGGCAGTGATCAGAACTTCAAACTGTGCTCAGAGTATGCAGTTCTTTGGTTGGGGACTTACTATTTTTAGTAAGTCTATTTTCGGCAGTTGCCATTTTTGGCAATGCAGTGGGTGGCAATGGCAGTCGGTCATCACTAGCACCGGATGCGGAATTTATCGCATGAGTTCATATTTATTAATTAATACTAGTTATTAATTAATAAAGCCACGTTATTATAATAATACTTTATTATTATAATAACAATTTAGAAGTTAAAAAAGAGAGTTGTTAACTAATGCTCTTTTGGGAAACTGTGGCTTCAAAAAGTATTATAAATATGGGCTCATTCATGGGGATTGGTATCGATAGATTATATTATATTTTGTTTGTTTTCTTTGAGAAGAAGTTTTGATTTGTAAATCAAATCCCTTGCTGAGGTGTAAGGGTTTGATACTGAATTTTGTATCTGAGAGAGGAGTTATGAAGCTTGTTTATGCACACTGAGGGTGCGAATTTATTCTGGAAATTTGTTAAGGATTGCAGAGTTTGTGTTCATCGAATTATAAATTCGATTGAGTGGTTTAGCACCGGGATTGGATTTTGTTAATCCAATGAATGGAGTGAACAGCCAACACTGTTGAAAGGAGTTTGCATCGATTCAATTGGTATCAATAATTGCCAAGGCTGCGTTTGGAAGGAGCCCATTCATATCGTGGGATTACGGCTGGATTGGAAACGTAGTTGTTGTTACACCTCAGTGCAAGTAAGATCGGGTGTCGTGAGCAATGCTTAGACATTGCGGGTGATGTCAATACAGATTGCGGCCAGTCTGTAAGCCGATAGTAGTCTCCATGAAATCCGCAGCCAGCTAGCAGTGTAGAGTGGGAAGGTGGTGTTATCTTGTTATTTAGGAAGCATCCCACTCTGATTTCCTACGGAGGAAGATGGTATTTACAACCGCCCTTAATTAGTCTTTGGTTTTATGATTCCGCAGTCAGCAAGGATGGTGCATTTCCCAAGGTAGACCGTCATATACACAACACTCTTTAATATTGTTACATTTTGGGAATGGAAATGTAAAGCAAGAAAAAATTACAGATTTGTGTTGGTTTAATAAATTTATGAATGGAAATTGTTGCTTATCATTATAGCTTATTTATATGTGAGAATTATTAAAAATTAATATTTGATTTCAAGAAGAGAGTATTATGGTTATTTATTGGTGATATGAGAATATTGCATTGAGATTTGGCAAAGAGTCGGGCAGGCTCATTACATCCAAGGCTAGTAAATCTGAAAGGTTGTGACTCTTCCAAAAGGGGCAACAATGATGAAAGGTTGTGACTCTTCCAAAGGCCGACCATGATGAAGGGCTGTGGCTCTTTTAAAAGGTGGTAATTCTAAAAGGTTGTGACTCTTCCCAAGGGTAGTAAATCTAAAAGGTTGTGATTCTTCTAAAGAGACAACAATGATACAAGGTTGTAACTTTTTCAATAGGCAACAATGAAAAGTAGTGACTTAATTCTAATGAAAAGTGGTGACATTTTCAATAAGGATAAAGGAGATTTAATTGCAATCCAAAAAGGAGGAATAACAATAAAAAATTACTATTCAAATTTTGAGAGGAAAGGCAAAGAAAAAGGTGATCCCAAAAGGGGACATTACACCAGCTTCATGGTGGAAGGATGTTACAACCCAGCACTACACGGTTGAGAAGAAAGTGGAGAAGCAAAAGAGCTTTGCTCAAGCTGTGTCAGGGGATCCAAAGCAGTCATCTCCTAAGGAGAAAGCGGAGCAACACACGTCAAGCATTGAAAGAATGACTGAAGTGGCTTGTGATGAGGGGTTTCAGAGTAATGGGGTTGCCACTCCAGCTGGAAAAGAAAAAAAATCCAGTGGGGACACGAATGGATGACCGGGGCATAGATAGAGGCCAATCCCAACAAGATGCGAAGGATGTGGAGCAGGACCAGGATTCTATGGCATGCGATTTGGAATGGCAAGACGAGGCTGCCAGATTAGAAGATGGATGGTGTATTGTGAAAGGCAAGAAGAGTAGGAAAGCAAATGTAGGTTTTTTTGATATGACTCTTCCCTCTCATACAAAGGGAGGTAAAAATTGTATGTCTTAAGTTAATGGACTTTATTGCCTTTCCCACATTTTGTAAATGTAGTGTTGAATGTTAATGTTGGGTGGGAAATTAGGATGTAGGTGGGCCCATGTTATGGTTTATAGATGAATGTATTTGATGGATGTCATTGGGTAGGTATTTGATAAGTAGTTAATCCATATGTAAATATTTTTATTATTAATAAAATATAAATCTATTACCGAGCAAAAAAAATTGATCAAAGAACCCACATTAATAGTTTGCACTCTGATTCTTCAAGTGGCAGCATTTTTACAATGTTAGAAATTCTCCTTTATCTTCACTTACTACTCTATTCCACAATCAAATGATAAAATTTCATATACTTTTCTGGTCAACTAAAAACAAAGACAATATAGAAAAGTACACATCTATATGGAAAATCCTTTCGCACAGCCAGAGTAAGGATTGAACAAATTAAATCCCATAGCACATCCAAACCATCCCCTAAGATACTTCTTGTAAACAAAATGCTTCCAAATCAATCAAATCCTATGCCTACAGTGTTGCATGTAAATCAGTGCAAAATAAAGCTTTTTGGCAAAGCTCAAGAAGATGCTCTAAAATGAAATTGAAACGATACATAGAAAAAGGGTACCTGCGAGCTAAAATGTCATTTATACTGTATAGAATGCGGGTCACTGATGGAGCTGGACTATCTGAGAAAGTTGACAGTTCATCAATCTAAATTCAACAAAATACAAGGAATTAATTCACAGTGAGAGCTATGCCATCAATCATCACATTCAAAAATAATAATCATATTTTAGCATTTGGTGTTTTCAAAGTATATCAGTGTGTAATATAATTCTTTGAGAATCAGCTGCAAAAGTAACATATTTTAACATTTGGTGTTTTTGTTATCATATATTAACAAATTAAAGCATAAAACTATGGACAGAAATTCAAGAGTTTATGTATTAGGATCACTTTTGAAATAATAGCATTTACGTAAATTTAAAAAGAAAACGAACGGTGAAAAAGATGATTGGTCATGGCATATCCATTTGCATATTACATGGCATTTAGAACTCACTTTATAGTTTGATCCATAGTTACAAGACTCGCACTCGGCAAGCTGATTTTTGACTCAGACTCGGACTCAACGTCCAGACTCGGCAAAAACTCAGCAAGGACTCGGCAAATTGAAAAACCCAAGAAATTCAAAGAAATTAAGGATTTAAAACTTTTTTCATGCATCATTTAATCAATTAACATCAAAGACACAATAGTTGAAATAAATAGAAGCTACTTTGCACACATACACAAGTTTACATTGATCACATAAGTATAAATACGAATTTCTAAAGGAAATAAGTTAAACTAAATAACACATTAGAAATATAAATAGTGTCACTGTCAAATGTCTACAATATTCATGGAATATGAAATCCATGGAATCAAAAAGTTCAAAACATATATCAAAATAAAAGCTAGAGCCTAGAAGACTAAGGCTCAAAGATGATGCAAGTAGCTGGTTGCAAGTTTGATAGCATTCTATTCTGCTCATAACACTACTCAAACTGAAATGAAACACACTACTAGCCATATAGATTAAAATATGGCAAATATATCACCGATAAGTAAACTTATCGCGATAAGTTGGAGGCCGCGATAAAACACATAAATTTATCGCGGAGTACATATCGCAGATAAGTTTCAAACTTATCACCGAATAAACATGAACCTGTCGCCAAAATATCAGCGATATTTCGCCAAAATATCTGCCACAGTCTACTAATAGGGACTGACGGCCCAAAAAGCTGTTATTTCACATTTTCTTGTTTGCAAATTGGTGTTTGGGGGAGGAAAAAAGGGTTTGAAGGGGGGGAAATGTGATTTGCAGCATTTTAGAGCAATTTGCAAAAAAAATGCATTTCAAATTAAATTTAAGCAATTTTTTAAGTCCCCAATATTATTGTCGATAAGTTGCCGATTTATCTCCGATATTTTCCCGATAATTTTTTTGCCCTTGGCAATAAGTTGTCAATAACGATATTTTGAACTATGCTACTAGCACATAAGAACCCCTATCTAGAAGCACACCGATACGACCAAACTAACAATTTTTGAAATACACTCCCAAGCCTCCTCTAAAGTTTTAAACACACTAGAAAATTACTTTATCAAACTGATAATTAAAATCAGACATTAACAGGCCTATAATTAAATACTTTGCTGCTGCTACAATAGTAGCGTTGTATGAAACTCCAAAATAACTTGCAAAGGTACAAAATTTATGCCAAAGTTCAAATTATGATTTCACCTAATAAAGGTGCCTCTGAACCACCTCAAACAACAAGAAGAAAGGAAGCAATTCATCTTCCCGCTTCACATGCACCTCTATGCATGGAATGGCCTGGTCAACGATGTACAACCCCTTGAAAATCCACAAACTTTATCACTCAACAGATTAAAAAGCAAAAGGGGATTGCACAACCAGCTTAGTGGCTAACTAACGTGGCAAAGTCTAGGCCACGAGACTCAGCGAGTCAGCCAGGACTCAGCCTGACTCGGTCGAGTCAGAGTCTAGAGGCAAAAAGACTCTGGAGGTCTGGCTCGGCTCGGGGCCAGGACTCGCAGAGTCCTGTATCTATGGTTTGATCATCAATAAAACAAGGTCAGTGTAATGACAGTCATTTTGTGATTTTGGAAAGGTCAATATGGCTTCTTCGCTACATGCACATTTAGCTATGGAGATAATTTAAATCAAACATGTTTATTTGCCTAAATTACCGCCATCATGTTTGGTCCTCGTTCTTTTGCTTAGCAATGTAACTCAGACAGCTAAGAGAATTTCTTTTGGTTATTTTTTAGTTTACTCCTTCGTTTTTCAGGCTATGATGGGTGTTAGTGAAACTTACCGACTACCATTTCTGCTATGTGAATCCATATATGAATATTCATACTCATAGCACATGAGCATTATATTCAAGATTTTGCTACATGGCAAAGACTTACCTTAAAGAGGTTATTATTTTTTGCGGAAGCAATATATAATGTATTTATAGATTGTAAGTGTCAATAAATAAACTGACCTGATATGAGACATTCAATAATTGTCATAGTTTCAAGATTGTGTGAAGTGTGAACTGCTAAAATTGCAAATGAGAAACAGTTCTTGAGAAATGTGGACTTTTCTCCTTCATCCAAAAGCCCCTCTGCAGAGCAGTAATTGATTTGTTTCCCACAAGTAATTGATTTGTTTCCCACAGAAACTATGTGATAAGATACCTTTATTACCTTTTTGCAATACAGGTGGATGACAACTTTTGGGATTATTGACATTTTAATGGATCCTATCAAATATCAGATAAACACAAGCACGATGTGATCGTGCATTCAGTGATGTCAGTTCATAGCTTAGCAGTGGACTCTGATAAAGCATATGTTTATGATGCCCCCAAAAAAATCAAGAAAGCTTTCAGGCCAAAGCTACTTCTTGCATCCATTTAATTTCAAAGCACTTAATTTAATCTAAAAAGATGGATAACACACACTACCACACAGGAATGCTTCATTTGATGCACACAGGTATGCTTCATCAACCTAAGAATTTGTTCAGCACCCAAGTATATATATTTTATCAACACTCACCTGCACATGAACCCAACCTTGTCAAAGTGGCTAACATCATCACATGCATGTTGACAAGGGGGAATGTGCCCAAGAGAATCAAACCCAGGAAATCATCATGCATATTATGCTGCCTTGCCAGTAGAAAATGAGCCACTGGATTGAAAAAAACTTGTTTGAGTACAAGTACCTTGTACATAAAATTATGGTCCTTCCCCATAGTTTATTTCCTAAATCCAAACTGTAACTCAACCAGTCTGAAGTTAAACCTTTTCAAACTGACAAAAGCAGTTGATGTTTGCCAAATAGGCTGCAATTTAGGTGTAAAAAATTACCTGAACACAAATCTATCAAGATACCACTCTATTGACCTAGAAAAGTGCAACAAAAATCCATCTCAACAGGAAGCAGAATGTCTCCTGATGAAGCAAATTTAGAAAACAATTTTCATATCCAATCATGTCAAAACAAGAATAAAATCCATGCCCAAGGGATTGTAGTGTAATAGTAACGTGGGGTGCTCATAAGAGCATGGTTGCACTAAGACATCCCATAATTCCAGTGAGCATATGGCAAGATAAAATTCCATAATGGTTTGCCAAATTCTCCAGTAACATAAATTCTTGGATACAGCTTTCCACAGCCTAGCAAAATAATTAAAACTACAGAAATAATATGCAAAATTCCAGTAACATAAATTCCCTTCTTAATAATATGCAAAATAATTAAAACTAAAGAAAATTCATCTACTACACCCCGAATGGCCTTGAGTTTCGTTAAAAGTAATTTATTATAGCTAGAATTACAATAGCAATAAAAAATCAAAAGGTTGTCATGCAATGGTATAGGGGTTCATTTGTAACTTGTAAGAGAGTGACAGATTCAAATCCCTACTTATCCCTACTCTCCAGTTGAAAGGAAGCAAGGTATGAGGAAACACTTCCTAGACTAACCTCAGAGGAGAATATTGTGCAAATTTAAGATCTTTACAATTACAAAAGAGAGAAACACATATATCCAATACACCACAACATGATTAGTTAGGTGTGGAAAACCTTTTCAGGAGAAAACCCCCACACTCCAAAAGCAAAACCACATTGTTCAACAACAATCACAGTTACAATACAATCAAAGCTATGCCTCTTACAAGAGTATCACCAACCTATAATTCGAAGATGATTCTAGCAACATAATGGTGCCTACAGAATAACTCAGACAAACTACATCCCCAAACACCAATAACTAGGCAAGGTTCAAAAAAGAGACCATGAATGGTAATCAAGGCTATGCCTCTTACATAAGTATCACCAAAATACAATTCTGAGATGATTCCAGCAACATAACAGTGCCTACAAAATAACTCATACAAACTACATCTCCAAGCACCAATAAATAGGCAAGGTTTAAGCTAGAAACCATGAATGGTTTTGGAAAACTATTAGCAATACCAAAGGAGGTATGGTGTCCAAGCAAAGACACCAAATTCCAACACCCTCCTTGGTAAAAGATCTTCTAGACCATTTTTAACATATTTCATACACTTCTTACATTGTTATAATCCGTCATATTTCACCACCCAAAGTTGAGCACCCCATTTTGTCCTTATTCAACATATTTAAAGATGCTTCATGACAAGCATTCAAGCTTCCATAATGCTTGTCAAAGTTCCAAGGTAAGCTCCATCTTACATGCTCTTATATGTCATAAGAATATGTCATGTAATAATTCCCAACATGATGACCTTACACACACCACAAGATGCCAACACATGGCCAAAGGATGCCAACTCAATGTAGGTCTACCTCCTCATGTGAGGAGGAGATACACTAAAGATGAATTCCATGTCACCTCCGAATGGGACACCAACTTTTCCACATGAAGACAAAATACACAGAAGATGAAATGGTGAAAGCATACAAAAGTAATAAAATTGAACATTAGGAATGCAAGATTGAGACAACTTAACACAAACACAATAAGATAGCCCATAACTCTAGTACATGTCAAAGCGGTTGTGGATTATTCAAATCTCAGTGAGGTAGTATACTCTTGAAATGGTATATTCTTGAGTATGAGTCTAGGCCCAAACCCACTTCACATTAAGTCACTCTGCAAATCAAGCCATTAAAAAGTTCTAATTACAGTAATTATTTGAAAGTATAAAACAATTCCTAAGTAATGTCCCCTTTTTGTGGCCTTTTTAGTATCCTCAGAAGCTCCAACTGTCTAGGAGAATGGCGTACTTGTTGGAATGGAGTTCGGTTATTAATATTGTGTTATGGGGATCGAGTTCAGCTTGTTGATGCTTTTCAGGGGCAGTCTTGCCATTTTAACGCATTCCAAACTTCTTGGAGGAATGTTTTATTTTTGGAAAGTGTCATTTTTTATTAGATTGGATCTCCAATGAACTTTTGATTATGTTGGGGCAGACAAAACTCACCTTCGCACTCTTTTTGTATTTTCTGCAACTTTGGCTGGACATGTAAAAAGTAATTTAACAATTAATTAATTAAACCATAGTTGCAAGACTCGTCGACTAATCACAGAGTGGCGATTATCGCCGAATAATCACATAGTGGTGATTAATCACTGAGTTTTATAGCTCGACGAGTTTTCCAGGGAAAAACTCGAAGGGGAAACTCGACGAGTTTTTCTGAAAAACTCTAAAAACTCACTCACCCCTGTGCAATAGTGTTAAAACACTAAAAACAACATTTTCTCAGTTTGTTTTTTGTTTGCAGTGACTTGACTTGTACCCTTTTGGAAAAACTCGGCTGCCACTGTACATAACCGCATAAATAAATAAAAAACGGCACAGTCAAGTTTATTTTTATGCCCCTTGACCCCATCTTGGGGGCACCACCCCCAAACCCCCGTTGAAAACATTTGGGGGGAAACTTTGCCAATAGAATTCGGGAAAAATTAACCTCCGAGTATAATTAGGCTCCATATAACAACAGAGTCACCCCCAGTGCAGGCTTCTAGGACTAGACCCTCTAGTTGTACCTCTCCCTTAGTTTTTACTAGAGCTGGGAAGAGGAAGATGTAATTGTAAATTTGTAATGATGTATTTACTTTTAGTTTTACAAAAAATATTTACTATTTTGCTTCAAGCCATCAACATTCCTCATGAGAATGTGATTTTGTACCCACTTTGCTTTTAAATATATCTAGACTCAACTTGTTTCTTTTGTGTTCTCATTAATTTACTCATTGGATGCATCTTGTAATGTCCCCAAAGAGACACACCCTGTGCGGCTACCTGCAACACCTCACACGGAAGCCCTAGACCAACTTGGACTGGACGAAATGAATGTAGCGTCGAATGACAGAGTAGTGACGGCTGTAGGATTTCCCCTTCCTTCCGTACAATGATGTACGCTTGTTTTTCCTCCGCCCAAACTGGAGACTTAGCCGTACGGCCAAGTCCATACGGTGGCTATGTCTGTCGTACGTTGGATGTCTCTGATGTTGACCGTACAGTCTTACCACTCGTATGCACTTATCCCTCAACTTCGTACGGTGGATGTTATGCTTGGTGATCGTACGGTAATGATGGGGGTCCCTCGCTTAGTTATTGCGTTCGTACAATGAAGTCAACAGACTGTATGATGCATACCACAGACCGTATGGTGCATACCACAGTCCGTACAGTGGGAGAAATCACAGTTGTGAGGTGGAGGGAAACAAGGCCGTACGGACAGCCTTCTTCGGATTCAGAATCTCCCCTTCATTGCGCTAATCTACTGGATGTTACTCTAACAGATTTGTTGGTATTAAATAATGAAGCACAAATATGGAACAACCAGAACCGAAACAAGGAACAGGCAAAATAGGGTGAGGGTTTGAATCCCACCGAAATTGCAACAAACCAAATAGGGAGGATCTTTCACCTCCGAAACGGCATACAACAGAATTCCAACTGGAATTCACAATAATAATAAACTAGGATGTCGGTTCGGGTTCGAATTCGGGTTCGAGTTCGAAGAACCGGTTGGCCGGTACGACAAAATTTTGAAAAAGGGGTTTTTGGGTTCGGGTTCTTTTTTCAAAAATATGTAATTTTTTATATATATATATACATATTTTGATATTTATGCAGCCTAGAAGCATGAGTTAAGATTAGAATGTCACATAGTATAATAAAAAGTAAACATTTAAACAATAAAAACACTTGTAAATTTGTAATCATAGCATCATGAATCATGAATCCATGATCATACCATCATATACTTCAAGTTCAAGTTCAACATCAAAGATTCAAAACAT
>MU228075.1:1143262-1158627 GCA_018584345.1 Thuja plicata
TATGAAAGCATGGACTTTAGAAACCATAAACCTCCATGATTGTATGCTTGGAATCCACCTTGAAGAGATGATGAAAGAGTCTTAAGGATGCACAAAGGATCTTGAAGGAAGATCACACCATCATGATAGCTAGATCTAGGGCTTGAATGGTAAATCTTGAATGCTTGAACCAAATCCCTTCAAAGGCTTAAAAGCTTGAATCCTTGATCTTCAATGGAGGAATTAAATGCTTGAGAGGAATACTTGAACACCTTGAGAGCTTGAAAATATGTAGAACAATAGATGCTTGAATAAAATCTTGGTTAGAGCTTTTTGCACTTGGAAGACTTAGAGAAAATGAGAGAGAAAGGCTACCTTTTATATAAAATTAGGGAACAATCTTCTAAGGAGGCCAACATAGGAGAATTAAATTCTAATTAGACCCATGCCCCTAGAAGAGGACCTATTTTAAATATAATTTAAGATTTACCGCTTCGGAACCCCAAAACAGCCGACCCGAAAGCGGGAAATGAATTTTGGATGACCTCCGACAACTGACAGATTTCCAAATTTGAAAGGGGGACCCAGGTCAAGGTCGAGGTCGACCCTGACCTAGGTCAAGGTCAAGGTCGACCTTGACCCAGGGGGTCAGAACCCCTGGAAAAAGTGCCAGGTGGGGGAGAAGGTGCCCGGAGAGGCCCAATCAAGGTCCTAAATAGGCACAGAAGCAAGGGATGATGCAGAAATGGGAGGATGATATGATGGAGGTCAAAAAAATCCCCTAAGGAGGGCTAAATGTTCTTAACATGCAAGTGCTTCCATTTTAAGACGATACAGTTCTATTTTTGGAAAGTGTCAATTTTTATTAGATTGGATCTCCAATGAACTTTTGATTATGTTGGGGCAGACAAAACTCACCTTCGCACTCTTTTTGTATTTTCTGCAACTTTGGCTAGACATGTAAAAAATAATTTAACAATTAATTAATTAAACCATAGTTGCAAGACTCGTCGAGTAATTGCAGAGTGGCAATTAATCATCGAGTAATTGCGTAGTGTCGATTAATCGCCAATTTTCATAGCTCAGCGAGTTTTCCAGGGAAAAACTCACAGGGGAAACTCAATGAGTTTTTCTGAAAAACTCACGAGTTTTTAAAGAAAACTCGTCTGCACCTATGCAATAGCATTAAAACACTAAAAATAACATTTTATCATTTTTTTTGTTTGCAGTGACTTGACTTGTACCCTTTTGGAAAAAATTGACCGCCACTATGCATAACTGCATAAAGCAAAAAATGGCACATTAAAGTTCATTTTTATGCCCCTTGACCCAGGGCGCTGCCCCCAAACCGCTGTTGAAAAAATTTGGGGCAAAACTACACCAATAGAATTGGGGGAAAATTTACCTCCGAGTTTAATTAGGCTTTATATAACAACAGAGTCACATTCAATGCAGGCTTCTAGGACTAGACCCTCTAGTTGTACCTCTCCCTTAGTTTTTACATGATGTATTCACTTTTAGTTTTATAGAAACTATTTACTATTTTGCTTCAATCCATCAACATTCCTCATGAGAATGTGATTTTGTACCCACTTTGTGTTTAAATATATCTAGACTCAGCTTGTTTCTTTTGTGTTCTGATTAATTGACTCATTGGATGCATCTTCTCATTGAATTTTGCAAAAAAATGCATCTCTAATTAAATTTTAAATAGTTTTTTCAGTTCCCAAGTTTTTTGCCGAGTTTTTCCCAAAAAAAAATTCAGGCCTTGGCGAGTTTTTGTCAAGTCCAAGTTTTCCAACTATGAATTAAACATTAAGTTGTCAAAAAAGGAAAATTAAAAGACAACTTATATCAATTATTTATTAAGGTGAATTTTGAGTGACTAAAGTGCTGAAAAAAGGAGCTGATTAAATAAAGTCACTCTTATGGGGTAAAAAGGTTTAATATTTTAAAAGTGATTTTAAAAAGTAATTTTCAAAAATTTCTAGAGGGCTATAAAAAGAGGTCGAAGAGATTCATTTGATTCATTATGGACCTTTGATATTTTTCTTGAAATGCCAATGTGGAAGTTGAGCAAGTTTCTTCAACCACAACCCTAGGACAAAAACTCTACAATAAAAAGTGAAACATCTTCCCAAGCAAATATGGCATGATTCATTCAAAGTCCTGATTTGCACGAAAATGAAGAATTAGAGGATCTGAATGATATTGTTATGTCTTCCAAATTCACAAGTTTGCAGGTACAAATATTGAAGATATGCAAACAAATGGCACTTCATCATAGAATGCTCCGTGTACACCTATATTCATACAAGCTATGAGGACATTTGAAATTGACAATTTTCATAATGTTTTTTCAGGAGGCAAGGATGGGCAAAATAGAAAACCTATTGATCAAAATTCATTGTCCAAGATCAAATCCAAAGAGGAGGTTACAATTGTCTTAGGCTTTGGTACCCTAGTTTTACAGGATCATGTGCTATTCTTAGGTCCCATAGGTTGCTTTGGTCTCGTGGATGTTACTAAAATATTTCATTCATTCATTCAACTATTATGAGTTGTCATACATCCATAGAAAAGTATCGTACCATTTAAAATGAGTTGTGCATCTTTGTTGTTAGGAATTTGAGTATAAGAAGTATTTGATTGTGCTAGTTGGATCTCCAAGTCAGCATTGGGATTTTTAACATTAAATTTTTGCTAAAATTATTATGCCATATTGTTAGTGATTATAGTTGCAGAAGACATCTTTTTATACCTACAATGACTCCATCAACATATTTGAATACTATGAAGAGTCTTCAATAGACAAAAGACTATATGCATATGTGGCGACGGAGCATCAATGAGTTTTATCGTGCATGGATTTTGGAAATCAAAGTGTCTGAGTCTTGCATAACTATTGGTGATTTGAAGGGCCTCTTCATATGTAGCATCTTCTTTATGGTAACAATGATGTACGTGGCTCCTGAAGTTTTAATGAGGAATGATTCATCTATATGGAGAGTCTCGTCCTTGGTGTCGGTTATTAAAAGATAATGAAGCATCTTAAAATTGAGAATATGAAATGACACTTATTGACAATTATCATCAGTTCATACAACACGGGAGTTACAGATAATAATGTATATCATTCTTATTCCACTATTTTTATTGAGGATTGGCAGACAATCATGGGTTACATGCTTCTTATGATAGATGTGACGCCTTTCTTTAGAGATGGATTTTTTAATGATTAGTCAAGCGTGTGTGGTGAGACGTTGGGGTGCAAAGAAGTGTTATTATTACTTAAGGTCTTATACATATTGTATCTTGATCAACAATCTCTATTTTTTGTATCTGTATTAGACATTTATACTGTATCTAGTTCAGACTTTGGTTATATATGTTGTGTGTAATTATTTTTGTGTGTTGATCCTTCTTGTATTTAGAATCAATGAAGTTCTTTAGGTCTGGTGGGTATCAAAATAAGCTTGTGAAGCTTTGTATTCAGTTTGAACATTCAATAAAGGATCGTATTTTTGGTGTGGATGGGTTTTCCCTTGAGTAGGAGGGCTTTCCCAGGGTATCTATGGTGTCTTTTTTGTTTCTTTCTTTACCTGTTATTTATTCATGCTATTCTGGATTGAAAACTTAACATCGTATCAGAGCGGGTCTAAGGAAACTATCTGAACCAGAATATAACCTATTCAGATTTTCAATGCAATTAGTTTCTTTGAAGAGGAAGAAATGACATACAGAGGGAGACTATTTAGCTATAGAAATCAGATTCAGAGGAAGCTTGAGTGGAAGATTTAGAATGTCAAGTCCTTTGCAGAGGATGATCAAGCTTGTGTAGCAGTGTGATTGCAAAAGCTCATTGTTGGACAAACATTGGAGCCAATTTCTTGATATTGTGATAATTAAAGCCTTGAGAATGTTGCCCCTATTGAGAGGGAGTCTCAGCTGAGAGGGAGCCTCAGCATTCAAATGATATTTTATGTGTTCTAATGAGTTCTTCTCTGAGAGGGAGAAGTTCAAGGTGCAATCTATTGTTAATGAGTTCTTCTCTGCGAGAGAAGTTCAAGGTGAAATCCCTTGTTAATGAGTTTTCTCTATGAGAGAAGTTCTAGGTGAAATCCCTTGTTAATGCATTCTTCTCTACGAGAGAATTATGAGGTGAAAGCCCTTGTTCTACCCTCTGGGAGTAGCTATGGTGGATCTACCCTCTAGGAGTATCCATGGTGGAAGTCATCTGTGAGACTCCATGACTTAGTTTTTTGTTTTATGTTTCACCCTCTGGGAGTAGCTATGGTGAATGTTGTTATGCTAAGATAACAATTTTATATTGATAAAATTTGTGATGATATTTTGTTATTGACATTTTTTGTTGCAACTCTTTTGTGCTTGGCAGGTTGAGACACACCATGAGATTAAATATGTACATGATGTCTCCTTTTCTAAGAGGGAGTGGTAGTGATTGTAGCTATAGAAAACATCTTTTCATACTTACAATGACTCCATCAGCATATTTGAATACTATGTTGAGTCTTCAATAGAAAAAATACTATATGCATATGTGGTGACAGAGCATCAATGGCTTTTATTATGCGTGGCTTTCAGAAATCAAAGTGTTTGAGGCTTGTGTAACTGTTGGTGATTTGAAGAGCCTCTTCATATGTAGTGTCTTCTTTATGGTAATGATGATGTACGTGGTTGCAGAATTTATAATGAGGAATGATTCATCTATATGGAGAGTCGTGTCCTTGGTGTTGGTTATTAAAAGATAATGAAGCATCTTAAAATTGAGAATATGAAATGACACTTATTGACAACTGTCATCAGTTCATACAACATGGGAGTTAAAGATTATTATGTCTATCATTCTTGTTCCACCATTTTTATTGAGGATTGGCGGACATTCATGGGTTACACGATTCTTATGATAGATGTGACATCTTTCTTTCGAGATTGATTTTTTTATAATTATTCAAACGTGTGTGGTGCGATGTTCGGGTGTAGAAAAGTGCTATTATTACTTAAGGTATTATACATATTGTATCTGGATCAGCAATCTCTATTTTTTGTATATGTTTAAGATGTTCATACTGTATCTGGTTCAGACTTTGGTTATATATTCTGTGTGTGATCATTTTTCTGTGTTGATCCTTCTTGTATTGACAATCAGTGAAGTTCATTAGGTTTGTTGGGTATTAAAATAAGCTTGTGAAGCTTTGTATTCATTTTGAACATTCAATAAAGGATCATATTTTTGGTGTGGCTAGGTTTTTCCCTTGAGTGGGAGGGCTTTCCCAGGGTATCTATGGTGTCTTTGTGTTTCTTGCTTTACCTGTTATTTATTCATGCTATTCTGATTCAAAAAATTAACATGGTATCAAAGCGGGCCTAAGGAAACTATCCGAACTAAAATAGAACCTAGTCAAATTGTCATTGCAATTAGTTTCTTCGAAGAGGAAGAAATGACATTCAGGGGGAAACTATTCAGCTACAAAATTCAAATTTAGGGGGAGCTTGAGTAGCAGATGTAGAATTCTAAGTCCTTTGCAGAGGATTAGCAAGCTTGTGTAGCAGTGTGACTGCAAAAGCTCATTGTTTGACAAACATTGGAGCCAATTTCCTGATATTGTGATAATTAAAGCCTTGAGAATGTTGCCTCTATTGAGAGGGAGTCTCAGCATTCAGATGATATTTTATGTGTTTTTTCTCTGAGAGTGAGAAGTTTGAGGTGCAATCCCTTGTTAATGAGTTCTTCTTTGTGATATAAGTTTGAGGTAAAATCCCTTGTTAATGAGTTCTTCTCTGCGAGAGAAGTTCGAGGTGAAATCCCTTGTTAATGATTTCTTCTCTATGAGAGAAGTTCTAGGTGAAATCCCTTGTTAATGAATTCTTCTTTGTGAGAGAAGTCTAAGGTGAAAGCCCTTGTTCCACCCTCTGGGAGTAGCTATGGTGGATCCAACCTCTAGGAGAATCCATGGTGGAAGTCATGTTTGAGACTCCATGACTTAGTTTTTTGTTTTATATTTCACCCTCTAGGAGTAGCTATGGTGAATGTTGTTATGCCCACTCACAGTTCCTCAGTTCCACCTCAAGCCTTCTGCGATTCAAAGAGCTTATATCATTGCTATGACTGTAATGAAGGGGAATTCAGAACCAGAATATTTTTGTTCCGGATAATTTTGATGGGAAGCCACGTTGGATGCGAGGCGTTTGTGTCAATTTACAACTGGGATTTCGTGGAGCCCAACCATTTTCTGCATCTAGATAAATTCAAGCTTCAAGCAATGATGTGGATTGCGAATCGTTATTTATATATATATTATTTACTAGCAGTTGCGTGCGTGCAACTGTGTGAGCTGGTAGAGATTTGATTTTCTTATAAAAAGAATATTAAAAATTTTTGAAGAAAAGAGTCATCTTTGTTGCATATTATTTTTCTTATTAAACATTTCCATTTACAAAATTTTATTCACGAACTTTAAAACTATTTAATATAATTATGGTGCTTACATTAAAGCTACATTTCACATGAAAGGAAATTTTATGATAAAAAAGGTGTGTGGGAAATTCTTACAATATATACTATAAATTCATTTTTCAGTATCAGGTGAGGGTGGGCACTCTCTATCAATTTCATTGATAATATGAACACCAAATTTAATATACTAAGGATAATTATTTAATACAAAATTTGTATAATGTATAATAAATATTTTTAATTATAATATAATAATTATAATTAGGATTTATTTCATCTAGTCAAGATAGATAGCTAAAATTAAAATTAAAATGATACATAATTTTTAATTGTAATAAAATTTTAAAAAAAATTATTAGAGAATCAACATGAACAAAAATAATTAACAAATACTAATAATGTCAACTTATTTAAATATGGTGAAAGTAAGTTTATTATTGTCTAATATTATAAAGTTTTCCTAAATTTTGGATAGTGCATCCTAAAAACTTGTCTTAGAGATAGTGTTTCCTTAAAATCTGTGCATAAGACCAAGTTAATTGCAATTGGTTGAAATAAGTTTAAATAAGTTTTTTTAATCACTCGTTAAGAAAAACTCAATTGCAATAGTATGTAGACAAATACTAATAAAAATCATCTTTTGTATTAATTTAAAAAATATAAAAATTATAAATAAAATAAATTTTTAAATAGGGCAAAAAAAAATAGAAAAAGGGGATAAATGCAGAAAAAATGGAAAAACAAGTGGAAAAAAATTAGAAAAACTAATGGTAATAATGGTTAGTGCAAATTTTGGAGAGGTTTTATATTTTTATCCTTAAATGATTAAATTGTTTAAAATATGTAATTCAATTACTAATAATTATATATTCAAAGGTTCGAAGCCATTGAACAAAAACTTTAAATATTACATCAATATGCAAAAGACAACTTTTTACTGCAAATGAATAACAAACAACTATAAGATTATTTTTTATTAGAAAAGTAGGGAGAGAGCCTTAATCGCTTACATAAGATAAAACAACTTAACCCATGTTAGCAGAATAGTGAAACAATGAAAGGACCCCCAACACTGCAACCAACTAAAAACAAACAAAATAGTAACCCTTGCTAACTAGAAAAAAGTCAAAGCCCAATACCACAAACCATAACTACCATAATAGTAACCACTAACCATAACTACCAAAATAGTAATCATCGTACTCATTAAACGGTCCATAATAGTAAGAAAGCGCATGCTCCTATGAAACATCTTAACTAATCTAACCAACATAATATAGTTTTTTTAAATTAAAAAAAACTCTATCCAAGAGCACCAAAGAGGAAAAAAAAGACAAAAGCTTATTTTTCACTATATAAAGCCTCAATCAGGCTCCAATCCTTTTCCATCTCCTACAGCACCATTGACCATGTGTCTAGCTTCTCTTTCTAAGTGTTTTTTTCCTTAGTGTCCATCCCACCACTTGTCCTCTTGAGCTATTTTTATATTTTAGATTTACCTGTGGTAATCCCCATAACGACTTTGCTCTTGACGTCATTGGTAGTGTTAACCAGAGAAGTGAGCGGCTTGTCAATGAAAACACATTTTTCATCAACCATGTTCTCCAAATGGTTCTTCATTTCCACAATCTCTTGCCAGGGGTTCACATCTTTAATATTTTCTTCATCGGGAATTGTTGGATTCTCAATAGCATCTTCTTCTTCAATGGAAATCTTAACCTCTTCCCCCATCTTAATTTCCTTATATAAGTTACCCTCATCTTTATCAGAGGCAAAATCCTTCTCCTACACCTCATCACCTTCATAGTAATCATCATTTTTGTCTTATTCTTCCTCAAAGTTATCTTGGGAGGAGATGAATTCTTCCTCCTCCATCACAATGTTTTTTCCCTTTAAAGGGAGGGTCCTTGAGGGTTTTAGCAAGTCTCACAGACATTCTACTACTAGACCCTGAGCTCCTCTCTTCAATTTTAAGGCTCTTTTCATTTTGCATCTTATCCTCATCTACATCCTCCAAGATAGTTATGGTAACACCTTTATTGGTTGAGGGCTTGTTTTGCTTTTTCTTGGAAGGACCTGGAAATTCCAAAGGGGTTTTCCTCTTCTCAAGGGTAATCAATAGAATCTCATTAACTTGGGTTGGGTGAGAAAAAACAGCATTTTGATTCTTTTTAGAGGTAACAAGGGTAATAATAGGTGAACTTCTCAAAGTAAGCCTTCTTGGTGACAAATTTAGAGCTTGTAGGGTAAGGGAAGGGGCACAAGCCTAAGGAGGAGATCAGGGAGTTCTAGCACGATGCTCCAGTGGCATAGGGTTATCATGGGGATCCATGTCTAGAGAATACCTATAAAGGGTCGTAATTAGCCCATGGTGAAGTAGAGGAGAAGCTCCACTTTCTATACTCTGCTGCATAAAAGAAAATGAAAGAAAAAAAAACATTTATTTTCCCCTATGTATTACATGGTTTAGCAAAGGAAAATGATACCCATGCATAGTCATATGCCTACCCTCCAAGGTAAAGTATCTCATTATATGGAGACTCACCAGAGCATAAGGAGGGTGTGTTATCTCTATAGGATATTTTGTTGTCATTAGTTGAGTCAAATTCATATGAGTTAGAAGAATCAATCAGTGAAAGGGAGAAAGCCAAATATTTAACTAGTCGATAATGCACACCGGGTAAGGTAGTGAAATTGGTAAAGCACACAACAAAGCTAAAGAAACTACAAGTCTAGAGTTACCAAACACCAAGCGCTTATGAAGTACACTGAGTTGACAGTTACCGAGTATTAAAGATCATTTAACCGAGAAAAGATAAGTTATTCTACCGAGTTACTTAACTGATCCTAAACGCGATAAGGATGCATTTAATGAATTGTCATAGCATTAATTATGATTATACAATGCATGGAGAATAGTTTGTTACAAGATCAACGGTTGAGATAATTCAAAGAGAAGATCTAAGGAGCATATTAAGCGGTTAATGAAAGTTTGTTAGTTCCAATAAAAACACCAAGTACCGAGGTAAAAGTGACACAGTCACCGAGTGGAAAATAAGATCTTGTTGATATTGTGGCAACTGATCATGTAGTGGGTGTTAATAATGTGGTGAATGCTCATCTATTTTCTAGGACGTGAGGGGTGGTAGCCTCGAACCTCCGGCCGATGTAAAGCATCAAAAAAAATTTGTTCTTTTTCGGGAAAAAGATTTTCTTTTTCAGGAAAAAGAAGACTGACATTGTAAAACCCTAAAATGGCCAATTTTAGAGGTTTCCCTAAAATGCATGTTATAAGCGACTGAGATGCATAATGCATTGTAATGTTGGGTGTACTATTTTGCTAGATAATAAGAAAGGTTGGACGGTTGTGTAGGTGGACGTAGCCCAAGTTTTGGGTGAACCACATTAAATATGTGTGTTATATGTGTTAATTTTTATTCTTCTATTGTTTTCTGCATATAACTATTTATTTTTATATTGTTTTGGATCTGTCAAACCCTAACAATTGGTATCAAAGCAAGGTTTGTTGTTGTAGATTGACAGGACTTTCAGATTTGAGTGGGAGCAATGGAGGATTCCAAATTCAAGATTGAAAAATTCAATGGCCAAAATTTTCAATTATGGAAAATGCAGATGGAAGATTATCTGTATCAAAAGGACTTGTGGAAGCCATTGGAAGGAAAAGCCAAGAAAATGGGAACTATGTCAGCAGAGGACTAGGAGGTCTTGGATAGGAAGGCACTGGGATCTATTTGATTGTGCCTTGCACCATCTGTAACATTCAATATATCAAAGGAAAAAATGACTGTAGAGTTGATGCATACATTGGCTAAGTTATACGAGAAACCCTCAGCTTTGAATAAGGTATTTCTTATGAAACATTTGTTTAATATGAAAATGGGCGAGGGAGGATCTGTAGAGAATCATTTAAAATAATTTAATACAGTCACCAGTCAATTGTCATCCGTAAAAATTTCATTCGATGAAGAGGTTAGGGCTCTCTTAATTTTATGTTCTTTGCTAGAAAGCTGGAATAGCTTGGTTATGGTTGTAAGCAACTTTGTCTCTAGTTCAAATACTTTTAAATTTTATCAAGTTGTTGGTGTTATCCTAAGTGAGGAAATGCGACAGAAAAACACAGGTGAAACTTCAACCTCATCAGGTTCCGCTTTAAACGTGGAGAACAGAGGAAGAATAAGTGAAACAGGAAAATTCCCTTCGCATGGCAAGTCACGAGGGAAGTCAAAGAAAGGGCGTTCTCAATCTAAAGGAAATAAAGATTGCTGGTACTATGGAAAGCTTGGCCACCTGAAGAAAGACTGTTGGTCTCAGAAAAATAAACAAGGAGACGAAAATGAAGATGACGGTAAGGAAGCTAATGTTGCAAGCAATACTTTACAAGATGCTTTAATCTTATGTTTGGATAATGCTAATGATTCCTGGGTAATTGATTTTGGGACTTCATTCCATGATACACCCCATAGAAAATATTTTCAATATTATGTTCAAGGTGATTTTGGACAGGTATATTTGGGTGATGATGAGCCCTTTCCTATTGTTGGGAAAGGGAAAATAAAGATCAAGTTGCCAAACAAAAATAACTGGATATTGCAAGAGGTAAGGCATGTCCCTAATTTAAGAAGAAATTTAATTTCTGCAGGACAACTGGGTAGTGAAGGTTACATAGTCATGTTTACAGACAATGTCTAGAAGGTCACTAAGGGTTCATTAGTAGTAGCTAAAGGTGCGAAAATAGGCACATTATATCTGTGTACTGGTAACACTTATTCTACCTTAGCTGCTACTGATAATGTTAACGCAGGGAAAGATACTATAGATGTTGCAAGAATAGATTCAAAAATGTGGCACCATAGGCTTGGGCACATGAGTGAGAAAGGGATGAAAATCCTTCACTCTAAAAATCTGTTGCCAGGACTGAAAAATATTGATTTAGATTATGTGAAAACTGTGTTTATGGTAAACACAAAAGAGTCAGATTTCTCAGAGTTGGGAAAGAAAAGAAGAGTGAGAAGTTAGAGCTAGTGCATTTAGACGTATGGGAACCGGCTCATGTATCATCTCTTGGTGGCTCTCATTATTATGTTATTTTTATAGATGATTCAACCAGGAAAACATGGGTATATTTCCTGAAACAAAAATCTGATGTTTTTGAAACATTAAGAAATGGAAAGATTTGGTTGAGAATGAGACAGGAAAGAAGTTGAAGTGTCTCAGATCTGATAATGGTGGTGAGTATGGAAACATAGCCTTTGAAGATTAATTTTATATCAATGGAATTCAAAGGTAGAGACAGTTCCAGGAACCCCACAAGAAAATGGTGTGTCAGAAAGAATGAATAGGACAATCATGGAACGTGCAAAGAGCATGAGATTGCATGTTGGACTGCCCCTTCATTTATGTGAAGATGATGTAAACACTACATTCTATATTATAAATAGAGGACCTTCAGCCCCTTTGGATGGTTGTATTCCAGAGGAAGCATGGACTGGTAAAAAGGTAAATTATTGGTTGTGATGCTTTTGTCCATGTTGATAAAGAAAATAGAACTAAACTTGATGCTAAATCTAAAAAATGTACCTTCATTGGATATGGAGTAGATGACTATGGTTATCGGTTATGGGATTTTGAAAATCTTAAAATAATCAGAAGTAGAGATGTTATATTCAATAAGGTCATGTATAAAGAGTAGTTGCAGGAAAAGAAGCATGAACATGTCAAACAATATTATGTGGTGTTGGATGAGACTCCTAAAAATGAAATGCCATTGGTACCTGATGCTTAGTAACAATAGGTTATCCCACAAACTCTTGTAAGTGTTAGACATTCTACAAGGTTGAGTAGACCTCCTGAAAGGTTTTCTCCATCTTTGTATTCCATTTTATAGAGTGATTCTGGTGAACCAGGAGAATATGAAGAAGCAATGCAAGTGGATGCCAAACAAAAGTGGAAGCTAGGCATGAAAGAGGAGATGGACTCCTTGTTGAAAAATAAGACTTGGTACTTAGTCCCTTTACCTGAAGGAAAAAGAGCCTTGCCTAACAAATGGGTTTATAGGCTGAAGGAGGAAGATGGAGGAAATAAAAGGTATAAGGCCAGACTTGTGGTAAAAGGTTTTGCACAAAAAAAGGGTATAGATTTTGATGAAATATTCTCCCATGTTGTAAAAATGACTTCAATTAGAACTGTACTAAGTCTTGTGGTTGCAGATGACTTGCATCTTGAACAACTAGATGTCAAAACAACTTTTCTACGTGGAGATTTGGAGGAAATTTACATGTAGCAACCAGAGGGATATGAGGTCAAGGATAAGGAGAATTTAGTGTGTAGGTTAAGGAAGATTTTGTATGGCCTAAAGTAGGCACACCTCCAATGGTATTTAGAATTTGATAGTTTCATGGTTGAACAAGGTTACCATATATGTCATTTTGATCACTGTGTATATTTCAAGAGATTGGATAATGGGAGTTACATTATCCTATTACTCTATGTTGATGACATGCTTGTTGTTGGGTCTAATATGCAACAAATAAATGAACTTAAATAGAAATTAGCAAGGTCATTCACTATGAAGGATTTGGGTGTTACTAAGTAAATCCTTAGTATGAGGATTACACGGGCAGGAAAAATAGAACTTTGAATTTGTCCCAAAGTGAGTATATAAAGAAGGTGTTGAAAAGATTTAATATGCAGGATGCAAAAGGAGTCAGTACACCTTTGGCTAGTCATTTCAAATTGACTGAGGAAATGTGCCCAAAGGCAAAGGAAGAGGTAGATAAAATGTCTAACATTTCATATTCATTAGTTGTTGGGAGTCTGATGTATGCAATGGTATGCACATGGATATATATTTCTCATGTAGTGGAAGTTGTCAGTAGGTATATGAGCAATATGGGTATGGAACATTGGAATGTTGTCTAATGCATTCTTTGATATTTGAGAGGTACTACTACAAAGGCATTATGTTTCACGGGATCCAATTCTGCTATGAGTGGATTTGTTGACTCTGATCTGGCAGGAGATATTGATACAAGGAGGAGTACTACATGGTATGTTTTCACTATAGGGGGTACTATAGTCAGTTGGATTTCTAGATTGCAGAAGGTTAATGCACTTTTAACCACTGAAGCTGAGTATGTAGATGCTAAGGAAGCTAACAAGGAGATGATTTGGTTACAATGTTTTCTGGAGAGATTGGGTCATAAGCAGGAAGATAACCCATTATACAATGATATCCAAAGTGTCATTCATCTTGCAAAGAATTCTTCTTTTCATGCAAGGACAAAGCACATACAGCTCAGGTACCATTTTATAAGGTCTATTTTGGAGGATGGTCAATTACAAATTGAAAAGATTCACACAAGTGACAATCCTACAAACATGTTCATGAAGGTAGTCCCCAAGGAGAAGTTGGTTTCTTGCTCAGCTTCTATTGGGCTTCTTGACTGATGATCATGGAGTTAATACACAACAAAGTCTTTTATCCAGTGGGAGTTGCACATACTACATTGTTGTCTGGTTTCAGTCTCCAAGTGGGAGATTGTTTGGTGTGGAGCCCGATCAGTCTGCAAGTGGGAGATTGTTGATATTGTGGTGACTGATCATGCAGTGGGTGTTGATATTGTAAAACCCTAAAATGGTTAATTTTAGAGGTTGCCCTAAATTGCATGTTATAAGCGGCTAAGATGCATAATGCATTATAATGTTGGGTGTACTATTTTTCTAGTTAATAAGAAAGGTTGGATGACTGTGTAGGTGGAAGTAGCCCAGTTTTGGGTGAACCACGTTAAATATGTGTGTTATCTGTGTTAAGTTTTATTCTTCTATTGTTTTCTTCTTATAACTGTTTATTCTTTATTGTTTTGGATCTGTAAAACCCTAACAGATCTAACAGTTATGAACAATTCACAACAACCTAATGCATAAGATTAAGAGGCATAAACTCTTATATTTAATGGATGATTTATAGAGCATAATAGAGAGATGATACAAAGAGGAGTTTGATATTGTTAGTAAAAGTAAAAGGAGTTATTTGAAGAACAAAGAGAAAAGCATAAAGCACCGAGCAGATATTTAGCTACAATAGAGTAGATATGAGTAGTATTACAGTTTGAGATTGGGGTAACACAATTTCAGAGCACATAGAGTCTGATCGGCATTTGTTTTTTATGCAATATAGTAGACATTGTTGAGTTTTTTTTGTTTTTTTTTTTATCAGTAAACGGCCGAAGCCTTGATTTTATTTATTTAAAATTTATCTTTTTACATTTCCCTCCATTCGTGCGGGCACTGGTAGGAAAGAACGGGGAAGAAAACCTCCAGTCTAGCCTGAGACTTTAGTCCAGAAATAATATATCAAGTTTAGAGTTCCTACAAGCGTAGGATTACAAAGCTCCACTTGATGGAGTTGAAGAGGGCATTCCCTCTTTAATACAGATTAAAGGAGGCATACCTCCATGATAGTGAACACAGATATTCATTAATCTTTTAAATACAATGCTCTTTTAAGAAGAACTAATGAGCATTCCCATCTTGTGCCGTACATTTATTTATATTGAGATTACATGTACCTTGCTCTTATCTTTAGAGCTAATGAGCCTTCCTTTAACTTTAACTGTTCTTTTGAAAAATCGTGTTATTTTCTCTCATCCTCACTCTTCGAGTATTTTCCTTAGCTTTGATAAGTTATCGAGCCTCCTTTTCTTTATTTCTGCCTTTTTGGTCTGTTAAGGTTTTCCTGTATACCTACAAAATAGATAGACGCCATGCCACCTCTACTCTCCTAATTTACAGTTAATTAATCATTTTCATGATTCAATCCTCATTAAGCTAGTTTAGGTTAGGTATTGATGAAATAATGTAATTGCAAATCTTAATCCATGAGTTAGTC
>MU228075.1:1174405-1194897 GCA_018584345.1 Thuja plicata
TTGAAATCCTTGTATCATTGGTTTTTCTATATTAAGGATCATGGTTTATATGGTTATATCTTGTATTTGATTATGCTTGGTCAGTTGCAAGGTAATTCATCAGTTGGTTTCATAAGAGATACATAGCGAATCAGTGTCCACATTATAACATACTGTGTAAACAGTTATCATAAAAGGTAAAACCTGCCTGAGCATATGTGGAGCTTGAAAATGAAGAAGGACCTTATCCAGTCCTTAGCAATTAGGCTTTTCTGGTCCCTGAATCAGTATTAGGAAGCATGGTGTTCAAGTAGTTATTTCAAGCACTGTGATTCATACAAGAAAAATCCCTAACAGGTACAAACAATTAACAAAAAGAGATCCATAAGATGTGTTATACTCACCTCCCTCGGTAGCAATAATGATAGTTCCTTCACTACATTCTTGATAGTTACTCCCGTACCATTCCAGATACAGATTAGACCTCTTTCTTGCAAGATTTTCTGCTGCTGCATAATAGCATCATTATCTAGGATGATAGAGACATAATGGCTGCTATGATTATTCTTACCTGGATCCTGCTGAATAATATGCCTACGTGGTGGTGTATAAGCTGCAAGATTTAATGTTTTGTTAGATGAATTATTACATGAAACTCGATTACTATTATTATTGCTAATCATATAACCATTTTCTTCCTTATTAAGCAAAGCAAAGGAGTTTTTAAGAGTTAAATTGAAAGGTTTTTGAGATAACAGATACCTGTTTACATTTTTCTTGTTTCTTACCACTTGCCAGGTGAATTCCTTCTTCTTTGTGCAGACAAAAGGTGCTTGGGTAGGTAAGAGTCTGCCTCCCCCCTTGGCAAATAGGGGTTCCTCGGTACCGCATAATGATTTGCATTCAGGTCTTCCCACCTTAGCATCCCCGCTGCTTGTGCCCGCTTTCGCATATTTTGTTTTTGTGAAAAAATTCATCTGACTGTCCAAGGAATTGACTGTGAAGATCTTCGTTTTGGTATCTTTAAAAAACATAGGGCTATTCTTGTTTTCCCCTAGCACAAAACCGGGTTTTTCAACCCTATACTTGTCCTGCAGATTATTGCTTTGTGTTCCCTTTTTGAGCTTCTCTACTAGAGACAGCTCCTTAGGATTTCCATTGGAGATCTTTTCTGTAGTCCAGTCCTTAATAGGGCTTTTATTATTTACCCTTGCTTTATCCTTCAAACTTACATTCTGTGATCCTTTTTTATCAATAGTTTTTTCGATGGAACACTTTTTCGCAGCAAGTTCCTCAGCAGGGAGTTGAGAAAATAAAGCATACATATCCCAGTCTATGTTTTGATCTGCTAGTCTTTTTTGTTTTTCTATTAATTCTTTCAAATGATCATACGAAGGGTGATCCTGTATAGGCTTTCTGCAATCTTTCTTCTTATGGCCATATAGCCAACAGTTAAAACAGTAACTATTGGAAGCCTCTTTCTTCTTTGGAGCTTTTGAATTCAATTTGGGAATCTCGGTCCTAAGAATTTTCATGTTGCGACGAGAAACATCCTTCTCAGAGTGTGAGTGCATGAAACCTAGGTTGATTTGTCGTCGAAGGAAGGCAGACTTCCTTTTCAAATGAAAAGTTTGCATATCGCATATGATCATAGCAGAATATTTTCTATCAATCACTTTTATGCTGTATCCAAGAGGATAATTTCCAAATTATAATACTTGATGTCTGTCCAAGAAGTCTTTAGATCTGAACCTCCAGATGTGACCCGAGTTGGAGATCTATGGTGACATAGACCAGCACTATGTGCCTTATGATCTGCTGTTGACTGCTCCCAATCTGCACCTCACAATATCAGGTCGCAATGCCTATTTATATATCTCAAACTCTGCTGATATTGTTCAGATTTCAGCCCTTGATGTACTGTTGTTAGGGCAGAGAGGTCTCTACACTTTAAACAGAAAACTCGCAGCTTCCTAATGAATTTGCTGCCTTTACACTTTCGTTGATGCCCTAGATAATTTCGCAGATGGCCTGCTATGTTTTTTTTTGTCTATGGATAAGGCTATTTTTGGCCCGGGGCCAAAAAATAAGAAACACTTGTATCTCCTTCTATTTGAATTGATAACTTATGGTGAAACATATACTGTATATTGTGATTGCCTCAAATAAATGACCAGTATCGATATTGGCTTGTATTGGGCGTATGACTACATCTATGGTATTAATTAAAGAAGTCTGATAAACCCTTGGTAGTGGGAATAGGAGTCCACCCTTTGATTTATTCTAGTACTCAAACGCATTTTATGTATTCTCCTGCTTTAGTTGATTCAAGAAATTTTGCAAAATCTGTTCCTCTAATACCAGGCCTCTGATAAATCTGTAGCTTCCTTAAACAAATTCGCAACTAGGGCATGAAGTTTACAGCCCTCTATCAAAGTCTCAGGCCTGCCACCTCTATCAAATGTCGCAAGTCTTCTTTGTTATTTGCTGCTTCTCACTGTTATGTCGCTGGCCCTTCCAATTTTGCTACCCTTATCAATGCTCTGCTCTTATCTTATAATTTTCGCAAGTCTCTTCTTTCTACTATACCAGGTCTGCTCCTTTTATTTGCAGCTCCTCCAATCAAATGGCAACATTGTTGAGTTATTGATACTATTGTATTAAGATCCATAAATTCCAATAACCAATCTTATATTTTTAAATCCTTTAACAGGGTACATCTCTAAGTTTAGAGATTGTAAATTCCTTTAATCGTGTAGACTTAACAAGTCTTTGTATACTCTTAACCGAGTAAGCTATCAAAATGGATAAACATTGTAAGCTCTAATTGAGCACCCTTTATACTGCAGTTAGTGAGGTTGTGGGTATCATCCCCACCGCAGTTTTGTCCTCTAACAAAGGATTTCTGTGTAAACAAAATCACAGAGTTTGAGTTATGAGTTCTAATTCTTGAATGTTTTGATGAAATCTTTTTTAAGCTTTACATTATTTTCATTTCAAGTTATTGAATTCGGTAAACAAAAAGCAACCATATATGGCTGTAAGCAGTTTCAGTTATAAAAATTTTTGTGGTACTGATTCACCCCTCCCCTCTCAGTCCAAACTTTCCATAGTAATTCCAACTAGGGGGAGGTCTAACCTGTCATAATCATTCTGAAACATTTTGAGTTGTTTGCCATTTTGCAAAAAACTTATTTATGAAGCTCTGATAGTTTCTCGAGCTTTTCTTGGTCACCCTCATACCAAAATTGTCCAACCCAATTGTGTCTATAATCATTTAAGGTGAGACAAAAAAAACTCTAGACTCCCCACCTCAGATAGCCACCTAACCATGAATTAGTTAACTTTGAGGTGAAGGTGTCAATGTATCCCTTCATGGCATAGCAGAATAGCATGAAACCAATAACCACAAATAAATCCTATAGTTCAACATTCTTTTTCAAAGATTTATAGCTAATCAAATCCGATCATTTTTTAGGGCCCCCTATAATCATAGATTGATTTTCTTCTTTGTTACATTGTCTTTTGCTTAAAACTAACAACTTTATGGGTAATAAGACCTTTAGGTGCTCAAAATAGACAATTTTCCAACTTAGAATTAATTTAGACTAACAAGTACATGATATCGTATCAATATTTAAAGCCATAATTTCTTGTATTGGGTAGGTAACATCCTTCCTGGCTTGCATGTGTGACATTTTAGATATGATGAAGATAATATTAAGGATGCCCAAAATTGTAATATTTCCCTCATTCGTATCCCTTTGGGATAAATATTTAAGGGTGTTAATTTTAGAAATCATGCCCAAGTGCGATAACTTTGGAATTACAAAATGAAAGGTGTTCGCCACATCATAACTATAAAAGTGAATTTTTTTAACCTATAATTATTTCCTTTATTCATGAGACAATCCATAATATTCTTATTGTGAATACTTTGTCTCTCATTTTTGAATTTAATCCATGTCATCATTTCCCTATCCTTCTTACTCCTTTTTCCAATCCTCTTCTTAATCCTTGTCAGCATCTTTAGATTAGCCTACTTTGATCTTGTTTGAAATAAACTTTTTGATGTTTTGCATTAATATTCCAATGGCTCCAATTATGAAATTTCAGCCCTTCATTATCTATACAGTCTACTATGAAATTTCCTTCTCAATAAATGTGTAGAACTCTATTGAGCTAAGCTTTTTAAGGAATTAATGTAGTCTCTCAACAAAGATCTAATCTCACATGGCCCTTTAATCACTTCCTTAAGGATATCAATTATTAATTTAGAGTCCCCCTCAACATCAAGTCTTGTGACACCAAGTTCCTTAGCCACATGCATACCTCTCCAAACAATAATAACTTCTGCATATTTATTTGATTTAGCTCCTAGAGATTTCAAATAATGGATAATGAGTCTACCATCATGGTCCCTAAGAACAACCCGTGTAGAAACCTTCCTTGGATTTACTTTTGATCATTTATCCAAATTGCACTTAATCCATCCTTGGTTGGGAGGTTTCCATTATGCATTCAATATGTTATACTTCTTAATCCAGTTTACCTATATAAGGTATTGAGTTAGGCCCCAAATTTTCTTTATTCTTAGTTCCTCAAGATTTGGGGGGTCCTTAAAAGCACTAAAGGAGGCTGCATTGATATTCTCATCTATATGGTTTTTTATAGTCATTAAGACCTCATTGCTAGATTTAGAGCTCTCCCTAAATATTCCTAATATGATGTACCTTTCACAACCCCCAAGTGAGCATTGGGTGGATTATCCTTCAAATTTCCTTAATAATAGTATGGTTATAGATGCACTTATTCTAACAATCAATAAATTGGAATAGAGAATTAGACATAACCCATTCCACTAAGATTAGGGGCATTATCAATGACCAAGCCTCCCTAGCAAAAGAGTAGTGGAAGAACAGGTGGTCAACACTCTCACTATTATTATAACATAGAGTGCAACTGTTGACTATTTGAAACCCTTTTTGGAAAGGTTATCAGTAGTGAGTATTTTTCTATGAGTAGCTAACCACCAAATGTAATTAACTTTACGAATTAGCTTCTTTAACCATACTTTTCTCCAATTTAAAAATTGATGTCTGGTAGGAGGAGTCTACGATAGAGAAAAAGCATATATGATAAAGAAATCACCTAAGGGGTTAGGTCACCACATCTATTCATCTTCTTTATCATACTGCAAAAAACAACAGTCACCCAAAATACCCATTATATTATTTATACTTCCATCACAATTAGGATACTAGTTGTTTCTTATATGCCTATTTCTATAAGGAGATCCTTGATATTATCCCAGATTGGGTAACTATTCTCCCATTCAATTAATCCTGAAATTTCCTTCCAACAAGTAAGCAACAAGGTTCTTGAAGCCTTTCATTAGAGAGAGCCAAAGAGATATGGGAATCCCCTTTCCCTATCTCCCTCCAAAATAAGGTACCTTTACCATTCCCTATCACTTTACAAACTCCCCTCCTTAAAATCTCTCTACATTTGAGAAGGTTGTTCCATATAACAGAGCCATATGGAAGGCCTTCTTCATAGAGGAATGAAATAGTATCTTCTCCCCTAAGATACTTAGCCTTTAATACATGCACCCAATCCTTGGAGCATTGCAGGAGTTTCCAAACAATCTTTGAAAGAAGGGCCTTCTTGAAAGGTTTAATTCTTCTTTTGTTTAGACCTCCTTGAGACTTTGGGGAGAAAAAAATTTCTCAATTCACTAACAATATTTTAGCCTTGTCTTCTACTCCAACCCAAAGAAACTTTCTTTGCACCTATTCTATATAATTTTCAACAATAGTTGATATTTTAAATAGAGATAACTAGTAAACATGGATATTCTAAAGGGAATCCTTAAGAAGTTGAAATTTACAAACTTGGCTAAGCATTTTTCCTTTTCATCCTACTAATTTCTTATGGAATATTTCAACCAGACTAATCCAAAATGTATTATTGGAGTATTTAGAGATTAAAGGAAGGCCAAGATATGAAGCACGAAGCTCCACCCTTTGACACCCAATAATTTATTCATTACTTTATAAATTACTCTATCTCTTAAATTGAAGAAGTAAATCTTTCTTTTTCTAAAGTTTATAAATTGTTCTTAAGCAACATCGTAATCATCTAATATATCTTTCCATCTCTTAGCTTCTACAATAGAAGATTCACCAAAAAATATCTAGGGTAAGTGCACCAAGTTGGTGTGCAAAAAAGGGGGTATAAATGACCACTTTTTTGAATTTTTGAAGTGGGCACATCCTGAAAATTGGACGTTTGTTCATGCGCAAAACATAATTTGCATCAAAATAATAAAAAATGTAATTTTTTTTTTAATGTAAAGAATCAAGGGCAAAACAATAATATTTTTTTAAAATTTGGTTGAGGAGATCAAAAGATATTAAAAAATAGTACGCATATGTCTCTGAGAACTATAGAGACACTGGTACAACAAATTAAACTATAATATGTTAATGTTGTCCAAACATAGAAAAAATATATTCTTAGAAAGCTCAAAGGACATGTGAAATTATGGTGGTACTTTTACGAATACCCAATTGATGATGTGTAAACTTGATGATGATGATGAATTTTAGAAACCTATTTTGAAGAACAATATATGTAAAAAAGTAGGGAAATGGAGGGAAATGAAGCTCCCAAGCATCACTCTTGTTATCCAAGTCTATTAACTAGCATTATCCTTTCCTTAGTAATTAGCAAATCTAAGCCCAATCAGGTTATTTTGAATTTAAAGTAATTTGATCTTGTTAGGGGTGTTTTGTTATTTTTTTGGGTAGGTGGCCACTTTTTTGCACATCATCTTGGTGCACTTATATAGTGTCATAAAAAAATTGTTGATGAGAATCAATTGATAAGGAGGAAGCGACTTTGACCCTTTTTATGAGACCATTATTAAGCAATCCCTTACACTTCCTGCCCAAAGCTTCAACAACCAAAAGAATAAATAAAGTGAGAGAGGGTCGCCTTGTCTAAGACCTCTACCATAAGAAAATAATCTTTAGGAGAACCATTCACTAATACAAAACAAGAGGGATTAGTGTAACAAGCTTCTTGAATCTTAAGATATCTTCCTTTAAACCCAAACCTTAATAACACTTGATAAGAACATCTAGGAAACCCTCTCATAAGCCTTTGAAATATCTATTTTAAGCACCATATATGGATTTTTGTTTATTTCCATTAAGTGATTTATTTCATGAGTAGTAGAACAACATCCATTATATGCCTCCCTTGGACAAAGCCTTTTTGATTTGTGGAAACTAGTTTATCTAGAACCAATTTAAGCCTGAAGACCACCAATTTAGATAAGATTTTGAATATTGTGTTGCAAAGGCTAATGGGATGAAAGTCCCGCGTTAAGGAAGCATCCTCTTTCTTGGGAATTAAATCTATAAAAGTAGCATTTATCTAATTTGAGATCCTTCCTGACCTAAAAAATTCCCTTTCCATCCTAAAAATTGTTGGAGATTTGCTTCTGTGCAAATAGTTGATTGTATGTTTGTCATTGATGACAACATATAATATACAACAATGTCCTGTAAGAAATTATAAGTAAAGATATTCTGGAGCCTTGCACATTTACATCTATGTTGTCGACATGTTCTAGATGCAATGTTCATACACACAGATTCAAATATGCAGTTTCAGTTGAGTTATGTTAATCTGTTTTGGCAGTTACAATTTCTGGAGATTATCTGTTAAGAGCTGACACATTTACATTATTTCTTGAGTTGCGACTATCTTTGGGATATGCATGTTTGTATTCATGTTTAGTTATGAGTTAATGATGATTATCCAAAGGTGCCAAACATGTTTTAATAGAAGCATGATGTTTGAGTTAATTTGGGAGAGTCGACTATGTGAAGTGATGCGTCTATTCATTTTGAGTTGCACGGTCCTAACTTTGATTGTGTGCTCAGTTAAGCCGACAAGGAAGTTAATGAAGTGTTTCCTATAGCCATCATGACCTTATCCTTGGGAAGATACATATAGTAGTTCAATTGTGATTGAAAAATTTGAATGAAGTGAAAAAGAAAAGACAAAGTAGAGCAGAAAGTTAGACAGTAAAGCTACATCATTCATCAGTTGAAGATCTATGTGAACAAGCAGAAGAAGATTACAATTCACTGGAACTGATCAAGATAGCAGGTCTACTCAAACAGTTCATTATCAGATATAGTTTATATCTTCCTTACAGAAGGTTCTAGCCCTCACCATTTGAGCAGTGAGATCTTGGACAGTGTGTCCTCACCCCTAGCAGGGTTATTTGTAAAAGACTCCTAAGAGGGTCCGACCTTTGACCAGGTCTCTGTACTTATTGCATTGTAAAGATCAACTCCTAATAGGGTTGCAGGATCTTCTAACAAGGATCATTATAAACTAATACAGTTATTTGTGGGTGCTAATTCTTACCAAGGTTTTTACCTAATTTGGTTTTCCCCGTTACCAAAATTGAGTTGTTCAATTTTGTGTTATCTTGTTAAGTTTATATTTAAATTTATTCTATACTTAATTGGAAAAAGAATTTAATCTTGTAGATAATTGATTCACCCCCCCCCTCTCAGTTATCTCTTGGGAATATTCCTAACAATTGGTATCAGAGCCAAGTGCCTTGGAGAGAAAGCTTAACAGCTTAAGGTAGATCAGATGGCATACTTCAGAAAAGAGAGTCCTAAGTTTGATGGAGAGAATTATCTTGACTAGAAGAACAAAATGATAACGCATCTACAGTGCGTTGGTTTTGAGATTATTGAAATAGCCACACAAGAAGTTATTGTTCCCTCTCTGAAAGACCTGGAAAAATATGATGCTACTAGTAAACAAAAGGATGTATTCACCGCTAATGCAATTTCCAAGGAAGCCCTTATAAGTGCATTATCTGACAGTGAATTCTCTGAGATCAAGAAAGTAGACAAAGCCTACACCATATGCAAGTATTTAGAAGATATGTTTGAAGGAGATATTCAAGCAAAGAATGTGCGGATAAAGACATGGAAAAATAAGTATAAAAACTTAGAGATGATACCTAAAGAGAACATTAGAGCTTACAATCAAAGGATTAATGAAGCAGTTTCAGGAATCAGAAACAATGGTGGAGAAATTTCAGAGGAAGACATAATGGACAAACTGATGACTACATTGACAACAGACTATGAGAGCAAGATCAATATCTTAGATGAGACTATGAAAATTTCAAAATAATTCAAGAGAGAGACTTTGATCAGCAAAATCTCTGCATTTGAGATATCAAGATTGAAGACAGAACCTAAAAGTGAAACAACTTTCAAAGCCTCAGTCCATGGTAAGAAATTCTTGAGCAACTCTAGTAATAATGAGAAAGAAGAAGTGGATACAGAACTAGAAGAAATCATTTCTATGATTTCCAAGAAAGAAAGGAAATGTAAAGGAAAATATGAAGGATAGCTACCATTCAAATGTTTTTCATGCAATAAAGTTGGCCATTTTGCATCCAAGTGTCCTACAAGAGTTAAGAAGTTCAGATCAGATTACAAGCCCAAATATACTAAGGAATGCTATCATGTTGAAGATGGTGTAACTAATGATGACTCAGGAGAAGATGAAATTGGATTTGTTTCCATTAAAGACATTGATAAAATGCTTGAAGAAATGGACAATGAAGATGAAAAGAAAGCACAAGAGTTAGCATTAGTTTCCAAAGCAGACATTAGAACTGACTGGATCATTGACAGTGGATTCTCACATCACATGACAAGAGACAAAGACAGATTTGTACATCTAGACAAGTACAAAGGTGGTATGGTTAGATTTGGAGATAACACTCCCAAACCTATCATAAGAAGAGGTTCTATTACATTAGATGGAAAGAACAAGATGAATGATGTTCTTTATGTTGTTGGTTTACATCATAACCTACTAAGTGTTGGACAATTGTTTGACAAAGGATATCAATTGGAATTCAAAGACAACAAGTGCATCATTAATAACAAACAAGGAGATATGATTGCATCGGGCTCTAATACTAAAGGAAATGTCTTTCAGCTCAATTCAGAAGTAATTTGTTTTGTTGCAAAAGTAGATGATAGTTGGCTATGGCACAAAAGACTTTGACATATCAATTTTGACAACATAGTAAAGATAAACAATGTAAAGGCACTAAGAGACCTTCCTAGTATTTCAAGACCTGTTGATACTATGTGCAAGGAATGTGTGATGGGAAAGCATGTAAGGAGCTCATTCAGAAGAAAGCAGACCTTAGCAGAAAACAAATTAGATCTAGTACATACAGACTTATGTGGTTCTACTCAAAATAGATCATACTATGGAGAAAGGTATTTTATTTTGTTTGTTGATGATTTTTCAAGGATGATGTGGGTTGCATTCTTAAAGGACAAGTCTAAATCTTTTGATAAGTTCAAAATATTCAAAGCTAAAGTTGAAAATGAGTCTGGATTAAAACTAAAGTGTCTGAGATCAGATAGAGGAGGAGAATTCGCCTCTGATCAATTTTATGAGTATTGTGAAGAACATGGGATCAAAAGGCAGTTGAGTGCTCCTAGAACCCCTCAACAGAATGGGATTGCAAAAAGAAGAAATAGGATCATACTTGACACAATGCGCACTATCATGATAGAAGGAAAAGTTGCACACACTATTGGAGAGAAGCAGTCAATACAACAGTCTATACTATCAATAGAATTCAATTAAGGCTAGGCGTAGATAAGACACCTTATGAACTTTGGTTTGGTAATGTACCTACAGTAAAATCCTTCAGAATCTTTGGAAGCAAGTGCTACATCAAGAGAGATTATGGTGTTGGTAAGTTTGATGCTAGAAGCGATGAAGGTATTTTCCTTGGTTACTCTACTAAAAGCAAAGCATATAGATGTTTTAACTTGAGATTGAAGAAGATAATTGAAAGTACACTTGTGAAGATTGATGAGAAGTTCATGATTCAAGAAAGATACTATGATTGTACACCTATGATTGAAGATGAACATAGGCCTAGCAGTAAAGAAACAGTTATTGAGGAAATGTTTGATTGTATTTATGTATCATGCAATCACCCTAAAAAAAGTAAAGAGGAATCACAGATTACAGATGAAGATGTCACACCTAAAGCTCCAAAATTCACAACTAGATACCATTCAAAGGAAGATATCATTGGAGATCAGAGCAGTAGAGTTTTGACAAGATCTAAAGAAAAAGGTTTAACAGTTGATGAAGAGGTATTTTTACTTTCACAAATTGAACCTTTAAGTGTTGAAAATGCATCCAATGATTCAGATTGGTAGAAAGAAATTAAAGAAGAATTAGATCAGATAATCAAGAATGATACATGGGAATTGGTTCCTAGGCCTTGTGACAAAAATGTGATTGGAACAAAGTGGATATTCAAAAATAAGATGAATGAAGAAGGTACAGTGGTAAGAAAAAAAGCAAGAATAGTATGTAAAGGATATGCACAGAGAGAAGGAATAGACTACACTGATACATTTGCCCCTGTGAGCAGACTAGAAGCTATCAAGTTATTTTTGGCATATGCAACATTCAATAACTTTAAAGTATATCAAATGGATGTTAAGTTAGATTTTCTAAACGGTGACTTGAAGGAAGCAGTTTACATAGAACAGCCTAAAGGATTTAGTTTATCAGACAAACTAGACACGGTATGTAGACTAAAGAAAGCCCTTTATGGACTTAAATAGGCCCCAAGAGCTTGGTATGAGAGACTTGATGGTTACTTGACAAGGATTGGATTCAAAAATGGAGCAGCAGATTGCAACTTATTCATGAGAGAGACACCTAATGGACTGCTACTTGTTGCTATCTTTGTTGATGACATTATCTTTGGAGGTAATGATAAGCTTAGTGCAGAATTCACCAAAGAGATGCAAAGTGAGTTTGAAATGAGCATGATTAGACCTATCAAATATTTTTGGGGATTGAATGTAAAACAAACAGACAAAGGCATATTCATAAATCAGTCTAAGTATGTGAAAGAGATATTGAAGACTTTTAAAATGGAAGATTGCAAACCAGTAAGCACCCCCATGATAACAGGAAGCAAGCTTTCTAAAGAGGTTGATTCCACAGCAGTTGACAAGACACTATAAAAGTCTATGATTGGAAAACTTATATATCTTACTCAATCTAGACTGGATATTTCTAATGCAGTTGGCATTGTTGGAAGATTTGCAGCTGAACCAAAAAAAAACACCTAATAGCAATAAAAAAGAATATTCAAATACTTAAAGGGGACTATAGACTATGGTTTATGGTATCCTAACTCAGAGAATATACAACTTCATGTGTATACAGATGCAGATTGGGCAGGTTGTCTTGATGACAGGAAGAGAACCTCAGGAGGAGCAGTATTTCTTGGAGACAGGTTGGTTACTTGGACAAGCAAGAAGCAGAATTGTATCTCTCAATCAACAACAGAAGCTGAGTATGTTGCAGCAACATTGAATTGTTCAACAATGGTTTGGATCAAATAGATGATTAAATACTTTGGTATTCAGATTGATTATCCTATTGTTATTCACTGTGATAATACTAGCACTATCAATATGTCAAAGAACCCTGTGATGCACACAAAGATAAAACACATTGAGATCAAATATCATTTTCTAAGAGAAAAATTTGCAGACAAAGAAGTAAAGTTGGATTATGTGAGCACTAAAGAACAGTTAGCAGACATTTTTACAAAGCCTTTATCAAAAGATACTTTTGATTATCTCAGGGAGAAGTTGGGAGTAATTCCCTTTCCTAAATCTGATTATAATTTGCAGCAAGAACATCAATCCTTGGAGACTGATGAATGGTTGACTACTCTACTTCTGGAGTAGTACCTATGCATAATTTATTTTGGCACCCTTTGTCATTGATGTCAAAGGGGGAGTATATAGTAAGGGGGAGTATACAGTAATGAAAAATATAGTAAAAAGAGATGCAGCAATTAAGAGGAGCTTTTGATGAGGATATTGAGAGGATTGTAAAAAGGAGGATACTTTGGGTTGATGGTGTTTTTCATATCATATGTTGCCATCAATGTCAATGGGGGAGATTGTTGGAGATTTGCTTATGTGCAAATAGTTGATTGTATGTTTGTCATTGATGACAACATATAATATACAGTAGTGTTCTGTAAGTAATTATCAGTAAAGATATTTTTGAGCCTTGCATGTTTACATCTATGTTGTAGACATGTTCTAGATGTAATGTTCACACATGCAGATTCAAATATACAGTTTCAATTGAGTTACGTTAATCTATTTTGGCAGTTACAATTTCTGGAGATTATCTGTTAACAGTCGATGTATTTACATTGTTTCTTGAGTTGTGCCTATCATTAGGATATGCATGTTTGTATTCATGTTTATTTATGATTTAATGATGATTATCCAAAGGCGATAAAAATGTTTAAATAGAAGTGTGATGCTTGAGTTAATTTGGTAGATCCGACTATGTGAAGTGATGTGTCTATTCATTTTGAGTTGTGCGGTCCTAACTTTGATTGCGTGCTTAGTTAAGACAACAAGGAAGTTACTGAAGTGTTTCCTATAGCCGTCATGACCTTATCCTTAGGGAAGATACATATAGCAGTTCAATTGTGATTGCAAAGTGTGAATGAAGTGAAAAAGAAAAGACAGAGCAGAGCAGAAAATTAGGCAGTAAAGCCACATCATTCATCAGTTGAATTTCTATGTGAAGAAGTAGAAGAAGATTATAATTCACGAGAATTGATCAAGACAGCAGGTCTACTCAAATAGTTCATTATCAGATATAGTGTATATCTGCCTTACAAAAGGTTGCAGCCTTCACCATTTGAGCAGTGAGCTCTTGGACAGTGTGTCCTCACCCCTAACAGGGTTATTTGTAAAAGACTCCTAACAAGGTCCAACCTTTGACCAGGTCTCTGTACTTATTGCATTGTAAATATCAACTCCTAACAAGGTTGCAAGATCTTCTAACAAGGATCATTATAAACTAGTATAGTAATTTATGGGTTCTAATTCCCACTAGGTTTTTTACCTAATTTGGTTTTCCCCATTGCCAAAATTGTGTTGTTCAATTCTATGTTATCTTGTTAATTTTATGTTTAAAATTATTATGTACTTAATTGGAAAAAGAATTAAATCTTGTAGATAACCGATTCACCCCCCCCCCTCTCCGTTATCTCTTGGGACTATTCCTAAAAAAATATCACCTACCACAAGGTCCAAATGATCTTGAAAATAAGTCAGGGGGAAGTCATCTGGACCAAGAGCTTTGAAGGCTCCATAAGAGAAAACAACCTTCTTCACTTCTTCGAAAGTCACCGGTTTAAGCATTTCTTTCAGATCTATATAAGTAATTAAACTTGGGATAACTTCTAAAATCTGATCCATTTTATGACTATCCAAATTAACTTGTTAATGAAGGTTAAAGAAGAAATGAACAACTTCACTAGCTATCTCTTCATCTTTGATAACGATGTCATCCTCTGTAATCAGTCTTCGGATTTTTTTCTAGCCCTAAGTTTCATGGTCGACTGATGAAAGAATTTAGTGTTCTCCTCCCTCTCCTATAGTCATTAAATTCTGGACTTTCATTTCCACAAGACTCCCTCCTCCTTGTAAGTTTAAACCATCAATATCTCAAGTCTTTTTCTCTTAGGGAGATATCATTTTCAATAGGATCTTGTTCCATTTTATCTTGTATATCTTTCAATTCAAGAGAGAGGGATTTCTTGTTCTAGAATATGTTTCCAAAAAAAATGTTCTAACCTTTAACCATCACTTGAACTTTCTTCAATTTCTGAGTTAGAATGAACATATGAGTGCTATTGAAAGGGTTATTCCACTAGTCTTTAACAAGATATTAAAATCAAAGTGAAAAGACCACATAGTTTTATACCTAGGGGGAAAATGACCTTTCATAGCACTATTATCCTAGTTGAGAAGCAAGACAATGTGATTAGACCTGCTTCTAGGAAGCACAATCAGGGAGACCTCTGAGAGAATATTCCAGTTGCTACTTATACAAAATAAAAGGGAAGACAATGATATAGAAGGGATTTTTCCACATTTTCCTAATGCACAATCAGAAGGCAAATGACTCAATAGGCTCAAGTAGGACTTAAGTGCTAAGTGAGAGCAACAATCCTTTGTGATAGTCATTAAGAATGAAATTGAATTGCAAAATTATTTAATGAAGTACGATGAAGACTAAAATAGGCAAAATAAAGAAGTTCTAGAAAAGACTGACAGACGGAAAATAGACAAAAATCTATAGTGACCTGAAACAAAAACTCAGAAGTAGCACTAACTTGTTATATGAATCTAAAGGTGTTCTACCAACTACAAAATGTTCGAGGCATTTTTTTCATAGGAATAAGAAGCCTAGGGTGTTTTGTTCCTAAGATTTCTCACCAAAACTTTGATAGTTAATCCCACAGATCTTAAACTTTTTAGATTTGGTTCTAATAGTTATGTCAACGCTACCTACACACAGAGAAAAAGGAACAAGGTTGTGGAAAAGGGTTTACCTTGGTAAAACCATTATTTATGAATCAACCTTGAAAATGAAATAAGATTGCATAAAGGAAAGTAAATATGAAGGTAAATCTTAGATATACCTTGCCAATAGCTTCATGAATGTATATCAAGATTGTAAATATTCATAAATATGCTTAAATTGTAGTTTTTGACCTTAGAATGTAGAAAGGAATCAAGTATGCCTTCACAAATGCATAGATCTATGAATGTCACTCCTAGATATTCAATATTGTTATGCTTGATTGAACACTTGCTATGGAGGAATAATGCATGAGAGATTAACAAAGGATATTCTTGCTTGTTTGAAAACTCCTCTACTTGGGCATCATGGGAGAGAAGCTTGCTAAAATGGAGAAGATTGTCTTTAAAATGCCTTGGATGCTTGGAGAAATGTTAAATCTTAGACTTGAATGCTTGATTGCTCTTGGAAATTTTTCTATAGCTTGCAAATCATGAACATTGTATGTAAAAATGAAGAAATATATGGTGTTTATATAGCTTTCACATATTTCAGGATTCAAAATTAAGCCAGACCCACCACGAGATGTAATTTCCCATCAAAACATCGCAATAAGGCTCCAGTTTAAATTTAAGCCCAATCCTTAGGGAACAAAATACCCAGGGATTTTTTTTCCTAGGAACATAAATCCCTATATATTATGTACCTAGGAAAAAAGTACCATAATTTAAATGGGAAGTCGAGAAGATAGGGTAGATTTTGGATCAGGAGGAGATAGGTAGTTAGATCAAGCATAACTGACATAAAATCTTGACATCACCAAAATGGGGCCTAACTGAGCATCCAATTATGGATGCTAACTTTTTAGGATGATATATTTAGCCCTCACTTTAGTGGTAACATGAGACAAACTCATGCTCAAGGGTAAAGTACATCAATGCATTGGAAAGTTTTCATCAAGGTAAAGGAGACAAGGAAACACCAAGCCCCCAAGTGACTTAGGTCCTCATCAAATACAAAACCAATCTAAAAGAGGCAATGTTAGAGAGAGAGAGAGAGAGAGAGAGAGATGATTAGCTATCATATTAAGGTATTGCTTACTATGGATCATGCAAATGGAAAACACTATGAAAGATGGCATTGATAGTCTAGAAAGCTATGAGATGCTAGTCAGCCCATCAAAAGGGACTAGTCCTCAAGGAAAGCCTATATCCATTAAGGGATCTAGAAAAGCAATTGGCCTAAGGACAAAAAGAAAGAAAGAAGGATCGGTATTAGGATCCATGAAATAATGCTCAAGTCATGATAATGTAAATATAAACACATGGAGCATTATCTTCTTAGCCATCTACATAAGAGATTACATTAAATTATTGTATGTGTGTGTGCAAAATTAGAAAGAAGGAGTGAAGAGTATGCCCCCACCTTAAAGCCATTTCAAATGCCTTAATAGGAGCAATGACTTTAATAGAGCACAAATGCATCCACAAGAGATGTTTCCACTATGAGGTGCCCCCAAGAAAGGATGAACAAAGTGAAATGAACATAGGACAATAGAGAGAACAAAAAGGATCTACTAACTCTACTGTTAGTATGATCACATGATAAATAAATTTTGTCGAGCTAAAGTTTGATAAATAGTATGGTTAATCATGATGATTTATCCATCATAGGTAAATTTTAAATACTTATGGATAATGGAGACTACAAATTTCATGGAAGTGAGCCAAGAAAGGCCAAGTCAAACTTGAAACTAATCGGAAGTTGGGATGAAAACAAAGTTTGCATCTAAGGTTTTCTTACCACCTTCTAGGAGAAAGGTAATAGAAACATGGTTAGGACAAGTAAAATCATTGTTTTTTTATCACCACATTAGATTTATCATTAAAATACTGTTGGAGTTGTCTAGTGTAAAGATGATATTTAATTATAATGGTCACCATGAAAGTAGGATCTATAAGGATTCCATGAGAGGGAAGACCATTAATCTTTGCAACTATGTAAAGAGGACCATTAGGTTCCTTAATAGTCTCACTAGGACCAAATGTAATTCAAATATTAGGATCACGTTTGGGTTTTGGGTTTAGATTGATCAGTAAGGTTGACAACATTGTTGACTTGAATACACTTAGTGATTGTTCTTGGAAATTTTCCTATAGCTTGAAAATCATGAACTCCTTATGCCAAAATGAGGAAACATAGGATGTTTATATACCTTTCACACATTTTGAGATTCAAACTAAAGCCAAGTTGACCACGAGATATTATTTCACATTGAAACACTGCAACGAGGATCCAATTCAAATTTGGGACTGATCGTCAGGAAAGAAAATGCCCCGAGCATTTTTTTCCTAAGAACATAAAGGCTTGGGCATTATGTACCTAGGAAAAAACATCAAAATTTAAAGGGGAAGCCAGGAATATAGGGTAGACATTGAATAAGAGGGAGATAGGTAGTTGGATTGAGCTCAAAAATTAAGAAATCTTGAAATTATAAAAATGGGGCCAAACCAAGCATCCAATTATGGGTGATAACTTTTTAGGATGGTACACTACTAATAAAAAATCTATCTAATTTGACCTGAATTAGATGATCCCCTAACACTCTTTACTCTGAGAGAACTTTGTTCCACTTAAGTCTAAGTCAATCAATCTATTCATAGTAAAGAAGTTTGCCAGATCTGACATACCATTCAAGAAATATTCCTAATCTCCCTATTTTTTTGAAGGGTAAAGAGGAGATCTAATATCACCACAAATCATCTAGTAATCATGAATAATTTTTTGAGTATTATCATGCAATTTATTCTATAGCTCTCCCCTCCCTAATCTTGTGTTAGAATCATATATGTTCATCAGGTTCCATCTTTTAAAAGAATTATTGTCCTCCATTTGAATAATAATAGTGTTTATATTAAGTGATATTGGGTGGCTATTAAGAATCAATAGGTTCCATAAGATAGCAAGACCTCCAAAGGCCCCTTTCAAATCAAAAGAAACAATATAGGTCTGACCCCAAATATGATTAGATAAATTTTTTTCTATTAAAGATATATGATTGTATTGATATCATAAAAACTATTACACCCAGGTGTCTAGCTCATGCTGATTACCAAAATGAGAGCCAAAAACATATATAGGTTAATATATACCTCTAGCTACACCTGACTGCTGAATCCAGAATAGAAAAGGACCCTAGAACTATCACAGTTTACAAAAGTGAATTATACAAAAGAGGTAGCAAACATTATAGCAAAGTACTATCTAGCTGATACATTCAATCAAAATCTTCATCTTTGTAGGGTACCCAAGTTACCCAGCCATGTGTTCCTTCCATCCACTTCAGCACCTCATCCTTCCTAATATGTTGTTCATATGGGTGTGTCAGGTGCACTACAACTGGAATATCGGGGCCTGGAACTGTAGAAATGGGAACAACATTAATGACTGTCTATCATCCTTGTTTATCCCTTGCACCTCTACCATGAAGTTTTGTAGGGAAGATTTGAATGGTGTCATCTCCTCAGATTCTTTAGTCCAGGTGTATCCATGTGACACCTCCCAAGCCCCAAGACTAACCATCATGTTCTTGAATAGGTCTTCTAGCTTCTTTCTCTTGATTTTTATCATAACTATTACCTGCACAACAATATCATGAAATATGAGTCTCTTGAGAGACTCAGTAAGGATTATGTTATGACCACCAAAAACAATATCATTCCTCTTTTTCCAGATGTTCCACATAATTAAGCCAGAGATAAGTGAAAAAAAACTATTAAAAGGTTGCTTCAAACAATTAATATGACTTGATATAATATCCATAATAGAGATAGCATAAGCCTGAGGAAAGCCAAAGAGTTTCAAGATATCAATAAAAAATGGGCAACTAAAGAACACATGACTGGCAAATTCAGGGAGAGGGCAAAAGGCACAAAACCTAGGATCTCCATTAGGAAAATGAAAAGGCAACCTATGTAGGCTAAGATGCCATAGAAAACACTTAATTTTGGGCTCAACCAGGGAGGACCAGAGGTTAAGAAAGATCTTTCTCCACTTCTCTGATTCAAGGTTAAGGTTCCAGCAATTATTCACGTGGGGGAAGATGGGTAATTCTTTGTTAAGGAGTCCATAGAGAAGCTTGGAGATGGATTTGGTAATTAGGGTTCCATCTACCCATATGAACTGGATATGGTAGTCACTATCCACATACAACTATTTTTGAAGGAAGAGGTTGTCACAAGACTCTTTAACCACTGAGCATGTCCTAAACTAAGAATGAGGGAGATCAAATATGTTCTTGAAATCATCTCATTCCACTAGTTGATCATCCTATAAGATAACTGTTCAGGATTAGAATTGTCACCCTAACTTAGGCATTAGGGCTACACGACAATTCCATCCTCACAATGGAAACCTCTCCTAGCTGTGGGTAGACTATGAGTGAAGAGGAATCTCTGGATTCTAGGTCGGTTCCTATCTGATTTGGGATATCACCTCCTGATTTGTAACTTAGTAGGGAAAGGGAAAAAAGAAACTTTAAAACTGGAAATAGATAGGGGTGATACACCAAGAATGAATTCAGAATTCACAAACATGAATTTCAATCCCGACTCATGAATGAATACTTTAACAATCTGAATCTCTGTTCAACATATAGGTTAATAAATTCATGCTATCAGGGTTCTATCACAAACAGCTTGGAGAATTAACAACATACATTTCTCATGCAAGGCCAAGGGGGCAGCTAATTTTCCTGAGAAGGAACAGTATTTCATTCACTTCCTTCAGATAATAACCAATTTAACACTTGCTAGAAAAGATGAAACATGATTCGATATTGAAAAACAAGTACACAAAATGGGAGCCAAATAATCTGGTTCATTTCTTCAAAAATCTGACAAGATGATTACAAAAATGGCCTTCAAAGCACCTAGGAATAACATATTCACTAAAATGTCCTCTCTCCAAAATCTGCAACCAGATGGATACAAAATGCA
>MU228075.1:1207154-1222647 GCA_018584345.1 Thuja plicata
AGGTCTATCTGAGGGCCTTCATTTTACATTTTTACACATCCATGACTAGAGAGCTATGGATTGATATTTGAGGCCTCATTCTTGAGCAACCTTGAATGGAATGATTCATAGAAGTGTGACAACATTTTAGCACACAAATATCACCACCAATCATGTAGTAATCATGATTTTTTTTTAATATTATCATGCAATTCATTCTATAGCTCTCCCCTCCCTAATCTTGTGTTAGAAGCATATATATTCATCAAGTTCCATCTTTTAAAAGAATTAATTTTCTCCACTTCAATAATAATAGTGTTTATATTAAGTGATATTGGGTTGTCATTAAGAACCAAGGGGTTCCATAAGATAGCAAGACCTCCAAAGGCCCCTTTCAAATCAAAAGAAACAAAATAAGTCTAACCCCAAATATGATTAGCTAATTTTTCAAAAACTTCTTTTCTCATTTTAGTTTCTTGAATACAAAAAATATCAACTCTATTTTCAACAAGACAACCTTTGAGGATATGTTGTTTAGCAGGACTATTAAATGATGACATGTAACTGATTAAAAATTTGAAGATGTTAAGTTAATCACCAAAATGCAGAAAGATAATGCAAGACATTAAATTAGTTAATGGATTATATTTTCATTGATGTCAACTTGATATAATCTAATTGGTTATAATCAAAGTGTCAAAGACTTCAGAGAATAAGAGAGAAAAATATTATGCTTTCAGTAATGCATAAAAGACAAGCATTCACTAAGTGACTACAAACACTGACGGCTAGTGGAACCCAATGGACAGAGATCACTGAAAGTTAAGTCACAGTGATGCCCGAGCAAAGAAACTAACGAGCATTACCAAAGAGTAGAATCACTAGCATTACTGACGGCCATAATTATAGTGTTAACCGACGAGAAGAACTTTGCAGTGAAGCCTGAAGGACAAACAACCCCGATAGAGAAGCCCGAGGAGAATTGGAGTGTTGACCAAAGCTAAGAGTTAAAACACCAAAGTTAACTAGAGTTTAGAAATGACAAAATATCTAGCTAGCAGAGCTAAAGATAGACTTAACTGGTTGTTATCATTGCTTTTATCGACAAGATAAAGCCAGATATAAGTAAAAGATAAAAATCTATTTTATGCAGTTGTCAAAGAGTTTTCTATGAGATAAAACATGAGTAAAGCTTTAAATCAATATTGGCGAGAACTGTGGATCATGCCAAGATCAAAAAAATCAAAAACCTAGAAACAGTGATATCATGTCTATAAAGAGACAACTTAATTCATTATGAATTAAGGGGAATGAATGAAAAAGAGGATGCTGAAGAGAAACTGATGAAGAACAAATTCATATAGTCCTGATCAATCAAGATGAGAAAAGAGCTAGAGATTTATGTAGACACCGAGCAACAGAACATAGCATCACCAAGCAGAAACAAAAGTGGAGCAAAGGTATTCAAAAGATATATTGATCAGAATGGTTTAATGAGCTTACAATAGATCTGAAAATCTGCAAGTATATGTTGTATATGTGAACAGATCGTACTATTTCAGTTTAATGATTGATTCAGAAAATCTCTTAACCGAGCAGGATTTAAAGATCCTTTCTATATTGAGATACATCCCAAGGATTATCAAAAAGTTTGATCATGAAGATAGCATGAGATGCCAGATACCATTTGACAAACCAGGGTTTGGTCATAGAAGGTAGCATAGAGATGCCCGATATCAAGTGACAAACTAATCTTTTAAATCCTCTAACAAGGTCACACCTAAAAGTGTGTTTGTAACCTTTAACATGGTTGGCTCTTCACCGAGCTCACTTCATAAGAGTGAAAATTATGGGTTACCGGTCCCAAGTGGTTTTTCCCTTAACAAGGTTTCCACATTAAAAATTCATGTGTTAATGTGTTTATGAGTCATTACTTTAGTTTTTTGCATTAAACATAGCTAATCTGGATTGATTAGTATACTCTAATTAATTTACTATTTTTTGGTAAATTGAAATACTACTATTCGGTAAACATTAAGAATAAGGTTTAATATAGCACTCTGAGCAGTCGTTATTTATTAAGTATATTTGAAGGCATACATCTTATAGGACTGAAGATAACTAGAGGCTTAATATTGTGGTACTAAGTTTTGGGGTTGATTAATTGGAATATTTTGAGGCCACTGATTCACCCCTCCCCCCCTCTCAGTTATTACTAAAATTAAGTCCTCTTAAGTTCCATAAAAGAATCTTCATAATAATTTGGGGAAATGAATCCCACCTTCACCACTTTAGAGACCACCCGAAGGCTGTCTCTTTTTTTTTCTTTTCCCCTAAAACATTGACAATATTTTTATGCTTTCCACTTGCAACATCTCTAGCTATTTCTTTAATTCTTTTTGGGAAGGTCTACCCACTTTAATGTTTACCCCTACATATGATTTCTTTCTTTTTTTTGTTTTCTAGAGATCTGAGTGCACTTCCCTTGATCTAGTCAATCATTTTAGAAGGAGAATCAAAACCAAGAAGGGCTAGAGAGTCTTATAGACTTTTATTTTATTTTGTCTTATCAACTATCTTTAGAACTTTCTTTTCTACATCTAGAGAAAGGAAAATTTCACCTTCTTTATATCTTGGAGAGAGAAAACCTCAACCTATTGTTCCCAAAACTTTGTAGGGGATTTAACTTGAGGAACAATGATAGAAAAGGGAGGAGTTGTACTAGGATAAGGGAAGGCCCGCTTTTCTTCCTCAATTACTTTCAAAGCTTGTGGAACCTCAAATAATTGTTTATTATACCCAGAGGTAGGTATAGACAAAACATCCTAAAGAGAAACCTTATCATGTTTCTAGTCTGGAGTGAGAGGATCTTCCCCTTTTTGGTATGATTAGAAGCCTTGTTAGAAATGTTCACATGAATAGTAGAAACCCCAACAATGAGATCAACTATCAGTTGAGAAGAATCCGAGGACTCGCTTTGCTCGGTAACTTTGATAGATGCTTGAACCTTAGTGTAGACACTTAAAAATGACATGTTTCTTTAATGTAGTGACTTTACTAACATTCTTCTAAAATTATTAAATAACCTTTGTTATTTAATTAATTTGTGTCCTTCCACTATATTCCTAATTTAAATTCATCACTTCCCCTTAATTTCATAATTTCATAATTTTAATTAATTACTTAATTATTGAATGTCTAAATCAATATTCATCAATTATTCTTTTATAAAGTACTTAAATAATTAATATTATTTAATTATTCTCTATAAAATTTTGATTAATTAAATAACTACATTATTTTATTAAAATTCCCTCTTTATTATTACATATATGTAATAAATCAAAACTCTACTCATAATTAAATAAATGATATTTATTTAATTAAACTAATTGTTCCTCTAAATAAATAAGTTTGATTTATTTTTTTATCCCCCCGTGTGCAACTAAATGAATTATTTTATTTATTTAATCATATTTATTCTTCCACTTTTAACTCATACTAAGTTTTAGTTAACTTCTCAACCACTTTTCCTGATTGATCAACCAACTCAGTTATCAAATCAATCTATTTAGTCTTCTAATCAATCAATCTACTAAACTCTTTAATCAATCCACTTCACTCTCCAATATATTAAGTTAACAAATCATTCTATCATGTTGACAAGGAAATCATGTGAATTAAACTCTCAATCAATCTGAGTTTAACCCTTCAATCACAGCCAATCAGTCCTACCAATCGTGGAATCGAGATTGAAACTCCAAAATTCTTATAAATAGAGAGCTTATTCTCGTATTTGGTAACCACACACGCTTCAAATTATTATGTTGTCACATTAAGCACTCATTCTGAGAGCCCACATTGCAATAAGAAGGAGAATAACAATGGAGAAATTACTGGCTTGCATATGCTTTTGTTGAAATAGATTTCATTATTTGATTGTTTATGCTTTCCTTTCTATCATTTCTTCTTTTGATATTGGAGGTCTTATACTAACTGTTATTGATCAATCTTTGTGTGGTAAGATTATAATTCAATTGCAGCTACGGATACCCAATATTTACCCATGATTATAATGTTGAACTTGACGTCAAGTATCCAACTTCCAAAATTTGATCTTTTTTATGTATTGTGAAAATACACTATTTTAAACGATGCACTTATCTTTTTCAAATGACGCACATGATATACTAGATCACCACAGTCAGATTAATAATTCACCGTACACAGTATACATAAGAAACACACTTAATACCTTAGATTGACACACTCAATATCTCGAAGCGCCACACTCACTGCATGCAAATGACACACTCATCCTGATAAAATGATGCACATAAATACTTCATGTTATATCCTTCATTATTATTATTATTTTTATTTATTTTATTGTCAATGATTACATTTGCATGGTTATTTTATGTTTTGGTTTTGATATTGATTTCTATGTTAGTTAATCATTTCTCTGAGATCTACACTTTTTTAGATATTGACTTGCTTGTCTTTACAATCGAGATCTTTCACTTATTCTATTTTTAGTTGTTTCTTTGTTACAGGTAACATGAAAGAAATGATGCACTTTGTATTCATTCATCGCAGTTATTACATTAAATTGCCTCACTCACACACTCTCAATGCCACACTCGTAGTCCTAGAATAATGCACTCCTAATCTTGGAACGATGCACTCACAATCCCGAAACGACGCAGTTGTCTGATAAAATCTCTCTTCCATCTTTAAATTATGTATTCCACATTGTCAAAACAACGCACTTGTACTGTTAAAACTACACAAATGCAAACATGAAACAATATAATGGGTCGGTAAAACACAAAAAAAAATAAAAAATCAATATCCAAGAGCCAGTACAACAACAGAGAGAGAGAGATATCAAATAAAACAAAGGACCAGCTCGCAGACTATGAATCAAAATATAGAAGCAAAAATCATATACGAAGACCTTTTAAACATTTACTTGGACAAGGTAAGTAGAATCACTCAAAATTTTGATTTTCGTTAGTGAGCACATGGATTACCAAGATTTATTACTAGATTCTTAGGTTTTTAGCACTAACATTTGGTTTTTTTAGCTCATGGCATAGTAGTGTTAATCTCTTTTTAATCTAAAATCAAACCATTTTCCTTTTAGTGCACCTAAAATGAATGTTGTACGAGCAAACATCACAAACTCATCTTTCAATTTGGTGCTTAAAATTTACACGGGGTTAAGAATTGAACAAGGAAAAATATATTTGAGATTGGTGCATTAAAATTTAACAAGTCAAATCTTATCTAGTTTGGTCCTTAAAAATGAACCCTTGTGCTTGAATGGGTGATTGGAAGATTATTTAACATTTTATTTTCGATGTATAATTTGATTAACCTTGTCTTGAGTTTTTGGTGAGCTTTCACAATTTGTTAGTGTAAAAACTATTTTATTTTCTTAGAGGGGCATGTATGGGGGTGTGTTTAACCTCTAGAGGATGAACTCAAACTAGAAAATCCCTTTCGGTTGGTATATAAACAAGACGCATGGAAAACCCCTGAATGTCTTATATCTAACCAAGCTCAGGAAAGTTATGCGGATGATAGCTTGGATCAGACCTACATGCCTAAGGAGCCAATGTGGTCCACTAGACACTTTAGTGTCTCACATGTGTACAAACCGATTGGGGAGACTCCTTAGAATCTTACTAAAACCCTACTAATTAGAGGCCAATCAGTTTACCCCTGAACATTATATTATTTTAGTACAAGGGGAGGGAAGAATTTCCCCCCAGTAGATCCCCATCATATGTTTCCCATGGTATTGTGTTATTTGAAGATAAATATTCTTTGGCATGTACTTGGCAAAAATGAAAAAAAAACATGGGTGCATTCAAAAGGACTAAAGTCCTAGAGTGTGACAGACTGTGTGAGCTAACGGATTACCAAGAAATGGGCCTAACATAATTTTTTTAAATGCTAATTGAACTTATATTAGACTGATTATTTCTACTTTTTGTTGTGTCAGACCTTGTGAAAGCTTGCAACTTGAAAAGGTTGTTGAACATACATAGATCATTTATCTTTTTCAGTTAGTCCTAAAAATATACCGAGTGTGTGATTGTTGTGTTTGAACATCTTTAGAAATCATCCTTAATAATGTCCTACATAGAACAAACTGAATCAACATGGGTCCTAAATATACCACTTGTCTTCTATCCAGAATATTTCGTGATCCACATACCCTTGCATATTAAAGGTTCATATCTTGGATTTTAGTGTCATTCTTACATTTAAAGTTAGGACATTTCTTAGTCATTTACATATTGTATAGTCGTTATATTAGATCCAAAATCCAAAAAATCCAAAAAAAATAGCTTGCATTTCCTAGGGTCAAGTATTATACTTCCTAGAGTCATTTTACAAATTAGAGGATACATCTTTTTAGGACATTCTTGTAGTGGTCTTGCATATTATCTTGACTTTGTTGAAATTTCGGTTACCGTCTTTATCTACTTGCCTTGTCTTAGGAACTTTTGATTCTTGTCAACATTTGTCTTATTTATAGACATAATTGTCAAACTTGTCACTTTTTGTTCCACATTTTGAAGTCAAGATAGTCCCGATTATAATTCGAGTCTTTTCCTTAGAGGGTTTACCTTCAAAATTTCTAGAATCTCTCTTAAGATACAATACCTACACATGAGGAATCCTTCCATACATTGATTCATAGTTTTCATTAACATCCCATGATCATTAAAAAAACCAAATAATTAGTTTTGTTTCTTGTCTTTTGCAAAATCACTAAAAATCCAAAAAAAAAATAGAATCCTAATCTAGTTGCCTTAAGTCATCTTTCATATTCACTCATTGTACATTTGCATTTTTGCACATGTCATTCACATGATCCATGAAAGGTCACGTAAAAATAGACCAAAACAAAGACCCCAATGATATTCCTACTAGTGATATTGACTTCACTACCCTGAGGGCCTTAACGCTAGATTTAAAAAAGCTAGAGATAATGCAACCTCGCGAGAAAGTAAAGGAACTGACATTCCACAATTACCTCTCATGCCTCCACTAGAAGATGATTTCTCACTTGAAAACATTAGAGATAAATTCAGAGGTCAAGAGGTTGGCATTTCTTTACAATACCTTGAGGTAATGACTATTGTGGTCTTCATACTAGCAACCAGCCCAAATCTTTACTTTCACTTACCTGCACAAAATCATGCTAAGTTACCCATTGGATTCAACACATCAACCATAGTAGAGGAAATACACATGTTTTTAGGGTTTATGAAGACATGAGAAATAAACAAAATTAAGATAATGTATAAATAGAGAAGATGGAAAACAAATAACATAGAGATTTATCATGGTTCACCCAATATGGGCTACATCCACCAGAGAAATAGTCGTCCACTTATTTTTATTATCCAACAAAGACAAAATTATAGTATGATACATTTCACATTACACTGCCACTTAGTTATAGGCCCTTTAGATAGTTTACCCATGTTGGTTAGCAAGTTAACCCTAAAGTTGCTTGACGAGTTAACCTAGGGAAAAGGTTTGATGCGTTAACCTAGGGAAATGGTTGACGAGTAAACAAAAAATTCTTAACTAGGTTACCCCAAAAAAATGTGTCATTGCCTCAAAGCCCTTGAATTTCAAAAAGTGTAAAGTACTTTCTTGATCAGTCACCACAAACCAACCATCTCCCACTTGGGTACTGATTATGCTCCACACTAACACAATCTCCCACTTAGAGACTAATCCCATAGCAATAGTGTTGCCCTTGAAGCTCCCACTGGATTTATGCACATGGACTAGATTGTTTCTCATTTCCAGTATGATCAAGCTTGAAGACCAATAAAAAATAAGCAGGAAGTTGGTTTCTCTCATGTTACTACCTTGGTCAACATATCTACAGGATTCTTGCTAGTATGTATCTTCTCCAGCTTCAACTGTCCATCCTCTAAAATTGAGTGTAGTAAATGGTACTAAAGATGTATGTGTTTGGTCTTAGAGTGAAGGTTTAAGTTATTTTCAAGGTGAATCACACTCTGAGTGTCACTATATAACCAAATCATCTCCTCACTAGTCTCTATAGAAGCAACATATTCTACTTCTATTGTTGAGAGTGTGACAACCTTTTGCAATAGAGAAACCCAGCTGACCATTTTGTCACCTATATTAAAAACATACCCTATAGTGCTCCTCCTACTATCAACATCTCTTGCTAAATCTAAATCAACATATCCTTTTCAAGTGGAATGGGAGCCTCCAAAACATAAAGACTGATTTGTTGTACCTCTCAAATGCTTGAGAATCCACTTTACTGATTTCAATGCTATTTTCCAGGATTGTTCTACCTACTCACAAATCCCACTACATATGCAATATCTGGCCTTGTACACATCATGGCATACATCAAGGTTCCAAGTGATGAAGAGTATGGAACCTTAAACATGTAAGCCATCTCCTCGTGTGTCTTGGGACTCATTTATTTTGACGATTTAAAATGATTAGGAAAAGGTTTACTATTTGGTTTTGCATCTTGCATCTGAAATATGTTCAACACCTTTTCTATATAATCACTCTGAGACAATGTCAATGTGTGATTTTTCATGTCCTTGGTTATTCTCATACCAAGGATTTATTTTGTTGCACCCAAATCCTTCATAGAAAATGACTATGATAATTTCCGTTTAAGGTTGTTTATATGTTGCATATTAGACACGACGAAAAGCATATCATCTACACATAATAATAGGATAATATAGCTACCTTTATCCAATCTCTTTAAATAAACACAATGATTAGAATGACATATGTTGCAACCTTGTTTAGCCATAAAACTATCGGATTTCAAATACCATTGTCAGGGTGCATGTTTCTACCCATACAATCTCTTCTTTGACCTCCATACTAATTTTTCCTTACCTTTGACCTCATATCCATGTGTTTGTTGCATATAAATATCCTCCTCCAAATCTCCATGGACAAATTTTTTCTTCACATCTAATTCTTTTAAATGCAAATCTTATGTGGCCACAAGACTTAGAATAGTTCGAATTGAATTCATTTTAGCAACAAGAGAAAATATCTCATCAAAATCAATACCTTTCTTTGTGCAAAACCTTTGACCACAAGTCTAGCCTTGTATCTTTTCTTGCCTCCATGTTCTTCATTTAACCTATAAACCCATTTGTTAAGGGATGCCCTTTTACCTTCAAGAAATTAATGTAACTCCCAAGTTTGATTTTTTTGTCAATGAATCCATCTCCTCTTTCATTCCTTGCTCCCACAATTTCTTGGTTTCAACCTCCATTGCTTCTACATAACTTTATGGTTCACTAGAATTAGTCAATAAAACATAATATAATGAAGGAGAATATCATTAAGGGGTCTACTTATCCTATAAAATCTTTTTACTGGAGTGTGATGAACCTGTTGTTCTTATGGTTGTTCTATATTTTCTAGAAATTTTGGTGCTACACTTATTGGGATTTCATCAAACACCATGCATTAAGTGTGTTCCTGTTCTTACTTCTTGCCCTACATCTGATCCTTGTAAATGAATTTTTCATTGAAAATGACATCTCTACTCCTAATGATTTTGTGATTATCAAAATCCCACAAACGATAACCAAAATTATTAACTCTAGATCCAATGAAAGTACACTTCTTGTATTTTTCCTCAAGATTTGATTGATTTTATATATCAACATGGACAAATGCCTCACAACCAATAAAAAATGAGTTTTTAACCTTTTTGCATGTCCATGATTCCTCTATAATACCACCATCCAAGGAAATTGAAGGCCCTCTATTTATTAATTAAACAATAGTATCTATAAAATCTACCCAAAATTGCAAAGGCAATCTTGCATGCAATCTCATGTTCCTTGCACGCTCCATAATAGTTTTGTTCATCCTTTTAGACACACCATTTTACTGTGGGGTTATAGGAACTATTTTTTGTCTTTGGATCCCATGGTATGAACAATAACTATCAAACTCTCTACTATATTACTCACCTCCATTATCTGGTCTGAGACACTTTAACTTGTTTCTTATCTCATTTTCAACCAAATCTTTCTATTTCTTAAAGCCTTCGAATACATTAGATTTTCTTGGAATGAAATAAACTCATGTTTTCCTAGTTGCATCTTCAATAAAATTTATCATAATAATAAGACCCACCAAGAGATGGTAGCTAGGTTGTTCTCCATACATCATAAAGCACAAGCTCTAACTTTCCAATTTTCCTTTCCTTTCCAATTCTAAGAAATTTGTCCCTCTTTTATTTTCCATAAACACATTTTCACAAAAATCCAAATAAACTTGTTTCAAACCTTGCAATAAATTATTTGAATTCAGAAGCTTCATCCCCTTCTCACTCATCTTCCCAAGTTGATTGTGTCATAGATTTGTATATTTTATTGTAGAAGCTATGGAAATAGAATAATCAATATTACCAGTACATAAATACAATATATCTACCTTTGCCCCTCTTTCTATTGTATCATCCTAAAAAGGTAAGCACCTGACTTGTGTTCATTTTGGGACCATTTTGTGCCTATTTTAGTATGCTTCTTATGGTAGGACCTCGTATTACTCTTAAATGCATACAAAATTCAAATATAGGTCCTCATCTTCCTTTAGTCTTGCTTGAACTCAAGGTTATCTCTTACTTCTATCCATGATTTCCCATTTTCCATTAAATCCCCTAATTCATTTATCACCTAGGACCCATGCATTTATTTTTGGATTTGGGGATCTACCACAATCTCTTGGCAACCTACATTTTCTCCATCTATTCTTTTTCACCTCCACTAGCATCCCGACAAAATTTGAGCCTAATTTTCCTAGGACAAGTTAGCTTGTCAAATTCTCCTAGGTACAATTCGACCTGTCAACTCGTACCTGGGTTTTTTGGCACAGATTTTTCCCAGGGCCCGATGCTAGGGTTTTCTTGCAAGATTTAGATTTGTGGTCAGATTGGACTTAATATGAGCCCCAAAATGAGTATAAAAGGAGGTCCTCTACCTTAATTTTGAGATCCATCTATCCATTATTGAGAATCCACTATTGTGTAAGCAATCTATCATTCATATGCAAAATACAACCAAGTCCAAGAAATTTAGCAATCAATAATTCAAGTGCAAGGAAGACATCAAGATTAATTCAAGAATACAATTCTTGATTACAATAATTCAATCAAGGTGCTTCCTTCTATAGATCTATCTTCTTTCCCAAATTGGAGGCCAAACAAAGGATTTATACATCAAGGAAGCATATTTTCATTCATCCATCCAATCTTCTTTTTCTCCCATCAAACATTATGGAAAATCACAACATTTACTACATGAGGTTTTGTCTTGCATGATTTCCTTTTGGTTTTTCTGTTGATTCAAATCTATTGCATCAACATAATTGATCACATTTGAAGAGGTAATTGCATCTATATAGTATGATATACTTCATTGTTTAGATCTAACCTCTGCTACATGACAACACTCTTTTCCTTTATTTCATTTCATTTCAAGGTTGATTCCTATATAGGGGTTTGATTGAGTAAAAATCCTCCCCTAAACCTTATTCCCCTTCTTTTCTATGTGTAGGAACATGTGGTAGAATTGTAGATATGGATCTAGAACGTATATACACAATCATATATCCTCATTAATTTTCATCAGATTCAGATCAATCTTAAACATGTTGACATGTTGACTTGTACCTGAAATCTCGACTTGACCCTACACTTTTTGGTTGAAATTTGCATAGCAGACAACTACATGTCTCGGGTTCCTAGATCTGAAGTTACAAAAAATTCTGACATTCTGAAGATAGGTAAATTCAAATCCAAAGTTCCAATCTTCAGTTTCAAGGTCCACTTGTCTTCCTCTTTCCTTGCATCTACTTTCGTAAATCAAATCTATTAACTACTTTATCATTATCACATACATATCAATATCTCTTTAAAGAAATATCAAAACCCTACATTGTGTAGATCTTGCATTGGCACCCTTACTCTCTTGGTTGTGCCAATCAGATTCACTTTATGGTGGATTTGCATTCCCATGTATACTAGATCTTGGTTAGTGATCTACATCTTAGAATTGTTCACCATTTTCTCCTATACATTTTGGTGAGCCCTACCCATGACATTTCTATTATGATTTGGTGTCTATGTCTTTTTGTTTGCCTTAGATCTTACCTTTATCACATTCTAATTTTGATATTTAGTTGTGCGTTTCGTAGAACATGAAACTCTCTAAATTGGATTAGTGTGCATTAACCTATGTCATTACATTCCTTCTTATTTATTTTTATCAAACACATGGATTGATCACGGTTTCTTACATTTTATTTTATTTGTTTTCCTTAATAGTATTCTTACAAATAGCATTATGAGATTAACAAACATTTTCATTCCTTATAAGGCCCATTTCAAGACCTTTATTATTGTTGGATGTATCTTTCTTCTCCAAATTTTAACTAGATGCATGACTTACATAGATAACATAACAGTCTTGGTGGATCCTCCTAATCTTAATCCTCTAGTTCCTACTAACCTGGATGATAGAGATCTAGCTCCTAGTGATCCCACTGTAGCAAGGCCTGGCTCTTCTTCCTCTTAGCCTACTCTAGTGGATAGTCTCAAAGTGGATATTTCCTTTGACGGCCCTCAAAATTTCCATATTTATCAAGACATTATTCATAATATAGATGTTAAACATTTCTTATATGATTTCTCTCTGAGTGTCTTGAGTAGATCATATAATTTGAACAATACTTCATCTTATTCACAACCTAAGAATGATAATAATAATGATAGGGATCTCCCTAAGGAGGACATTCATCCATTTGTTCTTCTTCATACAAAATCTCAATAATTGCCTTCTCTCTCTACACCTAAGAATGATGATCAAGCCATTAAAAATCTTATTGATCCTTTCAAACAGTCTCAAACAAGTGGTATACCTTGTGTAACTCATGTTAATGCTTTACCTCCTCTTGATGTTATCTTTCCAACACCTTCTTGTACTCCATCACCTTATGATGACCACTTAGCTTTGGCCAAAATAATCTATTTGAGTATCAGGTATAATTCTAGGATATGATTTCCTAGACACCTTGAAAACAAAAAAATGACACATCAATGGTGAATTTTCATGTTGTTGTCATTAATCAAATAAGCATTTTCTTTGTGATTTTGTTGAGTTTAGACACTTTTTTCAAGATTTGGTTGATATATGTCTTCTTATTTTAACATGGGATATTTTACATTTTATCAAAGTAATACCTTAGCATCTTATTCTTCTATTATTTTTCTCTCTATTATGCAAATTCCTTTGTGTAATTATCTTAAGGGAATCATAATAGGAAATCACTCTTGCTCTCTCAACTGAGGGGTAAGGGATCATCGTTTCTTCCTTCCTTCCAAGGATTCATTATCTCTTTTTCTAATCATATATTTTGTACTATGATGTCCTCCCATGTACGGACTTGTTGTTTAGGATCTTTCTCCTTAATGAAATTAGTATCCTCCTAACAATTGCTTCCTTGTTTTGAAGTGTATATATTTTATAATTGGGTTGACCACTAAGTAATGTGGCATCCTCATTTTTATTATTTCTACATGGTTTTTGCATTATTTCATGATGGTACATCCTTTTTAGAATGAGATCTTTTGTTTTGTGCAAGATTTTAACATTTTTTCTTTACAATATTTTTCATGCCTTAAAGGGTGTGTCTTTTATTAAATAATCATCCATATAATTTCATCTCTCTCATTCATAACTTTATTACATTATAATTTGGTATCCTTTCTAGCATAAATATCTTTGTTTTACATTGAAACTGTGCAACTTATTATGCTTGGAAATGCATATCTATTATGAAGTGACTATCATCAAGGATGTATCACATATTTTTCCTGCCTCTACACTTGGGGGGTGGGGTTTCATATTGTTTTCCTTTATTTATACTCTAAGGATCTACTTTCCTTAGTATAATTGCATTTTTTTCTCATGTGACATTCTGTTCCTATGCATAATTATTTGTACTCATTCAAGATTCTCTCTTATGAAAGAGGTGTGCATCCTTGATCGTGAATTATTCTTTATTTGTAAAACTTTGTGCATCATAAGAAAATTCCCTTAATTTTTGTTTTAGGTTACATTATCCTTCATCAAGAATCCCTTTTTCAGCTAGCAATAGGGGTTTGTTGGAATATTGTTGAGCATGTCAGAGCTTGGTTCTTGGATTTTCTGACATTAATGTTTTGTCATTGATGTCAACATATTGGTTATTGTTTTAGACAGTGTGTTCAGTGTGTTCAGTGAAGAAGATTTTAGTTGTTCAAGTTCTATATTGAAGATCGTGATTTGTGATTCATGAGGGATTGTTCCATGATGTCTGTAGATAGTCAACATAGGTTCACAAAAGTTTGGATGACAGTTTGAGTGAGGTATGGTCGAGTTGTTGGTTTCTGCTATTACAGTGTTCCTATGTACAAAGGTTGAGTATTTGGATCAGTATGTCTTGGATTTAATGTTTAGATCTTATGAAGTTGGTGGCTTCATGGTGCCTTATCATTGAGTTCACGACTAGTGTTATTCATGATTCAGAGTATGACTAGCTATCTTTTTTGTAACAGAGTTTAATATTTTAGTATTCTCATTGATCATAGAAGAATATTATCTTAGATTTAGTTATGGATGGTAATCATGGTGCTTTTCAGTGTTCTTGGATCATGTAATGATTGTACTATTGCATTACATTGTTTGAGGTGATCATATTTGTTGTTTTGGGTAGCGTGTTGGCGTTTCTTCATCTAGGTCTTACCTGACTTGATGGAATAACATGTTGTGATTCTTGATGTTACTTTGGTGACATGATATTGTGTTTGTGGTTGTATATTTGGATCCTATCTAAGTCTTGTCTGACTTGACTTAGATTGCTTTGGAGATTGAGCGTATTGTTTACATCTTTTATTGTAATAGATCTAGTTGACCTAGTGGTAAATTATTCTTTGTAATCAGTATAAATGAGAAATCATTGTTAGAAGAGAAGTATGTGGTAGTATGTGATTGTAAGGAGAGTTGGTGATACTTGTGTTCTACATTTAAGGTAGATTTTGTACTTCATTGGAACTATATTGGCATTGTAGATGTTATTTTTTAGTGTAGGAATTGCAAACATGCAAATCCACAGACCCCGAATACACCTGCATGCAAGATCCTGATACAAAGTAGAAGCAAGAAATGAAAAAGCTGAAGAACTCAGAAGTTGCTCAGAAAGAGAGAATGAAATTATAATCTGAATTAATGAAGAGAATTACAAAGTTCGACCTTATAAAGGTGAACAAACCCTAAAACCTAAAAGCTAGGATGCGCAATATAATTAATATAAAGTATTAATTATATGCACTTAAGTGAAAGCATAAGCCAAAAAAGAGTAAACTGATTACTCTAACACCCCCCCTTAAGCTGAACGCAGGGAGAAAGCA
>MU228075.1:1225492-1247244 GCA_018584345.1 Thuja plicata
ATACAAAGTAGAAGCAAGAAATGAAAAAGCTGAAGAACTCAGAAGTTGCTCAGAAAGAGAGAGCGAAATTATAATCTGAATTAATGAAGAGAATTACAAAGTTCGACCTTATAAAGGTGAACAAACCCTAAAACCTAAAAGCTAGGATGCACAATATAATTAATATAAAGTATTAATTATATGCACTTAAGTGAAAGCATAAGCCAAAAAAGAGTAAACTGATTACTCTAACATTTAGTACAGTTGTAATAGATTGTATGTCCACCCAATTGTAATTGAAGATAGATTGATGAACCCGACTGAAGGCTAGATCTGTGATTGTATTATGATAAGTGAGCTCTAGCCAGTGTTCCTATAGATTGGGTTGTAAGCCTTTGGTTGCTTGGGCATCCTTTCTTCTCTATTTTTCCTCTTAACCGAGCAGTACTTTTAGTAGAGTACATTTATCTTGTGGGTTTGATTCCCTCCAGGGTTTTCCCTTAACCGGGTTTCCTCAAGAACAAATCTTAGTGTTATGTATTATGTCTTATGTGTTGTGGATCTTGAATTTACTATTTATCTTTTAGATCTAAGTGGATAAAATGGAATTGTCATTATTAGGTGTGTACAACTTATTAACCCCCCCTTAATTGTGCTTGCCTCCTTTTGGGCCTAAAAATTGGTATGAGAGTTGAGTTCTTTTGAAGAAGCTTGACCACTTAAAGGAGATCGGTCATGGAAAGTATATGAAAAGAGAGTCTAAATTTTGATGGAAAAAACTACCTAATTTGGAATGATCATATGACTACCTACCTGATATGTATAGGGACAGAAGATGAATACTGGTAGATTACTGATAAACCTTATGCTATTTCGGATGATCTAACAAATGCTATTACAGATGAAAAGAATAAATTCAAGGAGAACATGTTAGTAAGAGATAACCTTATCAATGCCTTATCTGATTCAAAATATTCTTACATTTATGGATGAAGGACTACACATAAGGTATGGAAGAAATTAGAAACTATTTATGAAGGTGATACATATGTTAAGAAAGCTAATTTTTAGGGATTGAAAGGAAAATATGAATATATGAAGATGAGTGAAGGTGAAACTGCCTCAGTCTATTTGCAGAGAGTAAATGATCTGGTTTGTGCAATCAGATGTGCTGGTGGTACCTTGACAGATAATGAAGTTGCAGACAAGATTATAAGATATTTTATTGCATGTTACAGTGAGAAAGTTGTTGTTATTGAGGAATTAAGAACTATAAGAGACATTTCTAGAGAAACCTTGGCATGTAGACTCTATGCATATGAGATGACTACACTTAGTAAGGAACTTCCAAAGGTTGAGACTGCATTTAAAGCTAGTGTGACTAAGTATGACCAGGGAGAAAGCTCTACAAAGATAAAATTCAAACACTATGCTAAATATTGGGAAGAGATCATGGAGGAAGAGAGTAAAATTAATGAACTTGAAGCCTTGATTACGAGAAGACTACCTAAGGGTTCTGGTAAGTATGAAGGAAAGTTACCTTTGAAATGACTAAATTATAATAAGATTGGTCATATTCCATCCAGATGTCTAAATAAAAACTCTAAGGATAGCAGTTACAAGTCTAAGAAATATCATTCTAAGGGTCATGAAACATTTTATGCTTCTGAAGAAGGTGTGAATGATGGTGAGTATGTTGCTAGTGAGGATGAAATTGTGTTTATTTCTATTAAAGAAGACAATCCTAATGAAGAAAAAGAACTGGTTTAAAGAGTTATTAAAAGAGATGAATTGGTAATTGATAGTGGATGCTCACATCATATGACTAGCAATAAGGATAAGTTTGTGAAGCTTTAGGACTATGATGGTGGTGTTATTAGATTTGGTAACAATGCTCTGTGTTTGATTAAAGGAAAATGATCTATCACTCTTGATGGTAAAACCAGTATTTATGATGTCTTGTATGTTGAAGGTTTAAGTCATAATTTGTTAAGTGATGGACAACTATTGGATAAAGGTTACAAATTCAAATTCATGGATGCAATCTGCAAGATCACTGGAAGTACATGAAAGCTTATTGCATCAGGTACACAAATTGTTGGTAATCTATTTCATTTGAAACCTATTGAGATTAAATGTTTGATTTCTAAGATTGATGACAGTTGGTTATGGCATAGAAGATTTTCTTCATGTCAACTTTGATAATATGGTGAAAGTTAGCACTACTAATGTTGTAAGAGATTTGCCTAAACTGATGAAGCCTAACAACACGTGCAAAGAATGTCAATTGGGTAAACTGACTAGATCTACTTTCAAGAATAACATATACTATTTGAATGGATTGTTGGATTTGGTACATACAGATCTATGAAGTACTACTAAGATAAGAAGTTATTATGGTGAAAGATATTTTATTCTATTTGTTGATGACTATTCAAGAATTATGTGTGTTATATTTCTGAGAGAGAAATCAAAAACTTTTTAGAAATTTCATATTTTCAAGATGATGGTAGAAACAAAATGTGGGAAGCGACTAAAGTTCTTAAGATTAGACACGGGTGGAGAATTTACATTTGGAATTTTTTATGGATTTTTTTAATAACATGGGATAAAGAGACAAACTTCTTCTCCAAGAACCCCACAAAAAAATGGTGTTGCAGAGCGAAGGAACATGTTTATCCTAGACACAGTTAGGACTATGATGCTTGAAGGAAAATTGTTGTGGATCTACTGGAGAGAAGAAGTGTACACCATAGTATACACTCTGAACCAAGTACATATTAGACAGGAACTGGTAAGACTCCTTATGAACTATAGTATGGTCATATTCCTACAATGAAATACTTTAGAATTTTTGGGAGTAAATGCTATATTAAGAGAGATGAGGACATTGGAAAGTATGATCCTAGAAGTGATAAAGGAATATTTCTTGGATATTCTACAAAGAGAAAAGAATATAAATGTTATAACCATAGATTGTATAATATTGTTGAAAGTGAAAATGTCAGAGTTGATGAGAATGTGCGAAAATCAGAAATAAATTGCTGGTATGACATAACTGAAGAAGATAATTAGAGTATGGAAGTACAAAATTAGAATCAAGATGCATCAAAAAAGCATAAATAACCTATGGAAAATGAATTGGATATTTACACTGAAGGGTCTGCTACACAACCTACACCGAATACTCCATGGTATTTAAGGATTAATCATTATGAAGATGTCATTATTGGTGATAAGAATAGAGGTGTTCAACCTAGAGGAAGAATTGATAGGGATGAAACATGTTTTTTATTTGAATTAGAAATAAAAGAACTTTATTAGATTGAGAAGAACAAGACATGGATCCCTGTTCCCAGACCTAGTGACAAAAATGTGATCGGTACTAAATGGGTCTTCATAAACAAGTTGAATGAAGATGGTAAATTGGTTCGAAACAAAGCAAGATTGGTATGCAATGGATATTCACAGATGGAAGGTATTGAATTTACAAAGACCTTTTCCCTGGTAGCTATACTTGAAGATGTTAGATTACTTCTTGCAATTTGCAACTTACAAAAAATTTAAAGTATATTGGATGGATGTTAAGTCTGCATTTATAAAAGGTGAACTAGAGGAATATGTTTATATTGAGAAACTTGATGGTTTTACTCTAACCAAGAAAGTAGATATGGTTTGTAAATTGCATAAAACTTTGTATGGATTAAAACAAGCTCCTAGAGCCTAGTATGCCAGATTGGATAGGTATTTGACAAAGATTGGTTTCAGCAAGGGTAGTGCAGATAGTAACTTATACTTTAGAATAACTGATGATAATATCTTGATGTTAAAGTTTTTTTTGATGATATTATATTTTGTGGTAATGATGATCTGAGTAGAGGATTTGTTGATGAAATGAGAAAAGCATTTGAGATGTCTATGATAGGTGAAATTAAATTCTTTCTTAGATTGCAAATTACATAGATGGATAAAGGAATTTTTATCACATAGTCCAAGTATATCAAAGAATTATTGAAGAAATTCGGTAAGGAAGATTCAAAACCAGTAGGAACTCCTATGGTTACTAATTGCAAGTTAACTAAGGATGATGACTCCCCTTGTACTAATTAGACATTATAAATATTTATGATTGTAGGTCTACAATATCTAACTCATTCTAGACCAGACATATCAAATTTTGTTGGAATTGCTGCAAGATTTTAAGATGAACCGAAGGAATCACATATAGTTGTTGTTAAAATAGTTTTTGGATACTTGAAGGGTACAGTTGACTATGGATTATGGTATGGAAAAGATGGTGAGTTTACTCTATGTACGTACACTGATGTTGATTGAGCAGGTAATGTGGATGATAGGAAAAGTACTAGTGGAGGTGCATTCTTTTTGGGTAAGAGACTAGTTTCTTGGACTAATAAGAAGTAGGATTGTATTTCTCAACCTACTATTAAAGTTGAGTATGTTGTTGTTGCAATAAACTGTAATCAAGTTGTTTGGATGAAGAAAATGTTGAAGGATATAAGGATAAACATTGATGAACCTATTGTTATTTACTATGATAACTCTACTGCTATAAATATCTCAAAGGATCTTGTGTTACATTCAAGGACAAAGCATATTTCTATTAAGTATCATGTCCTGAGGGATAAAGTCAGTCAAAAGGAATTGAAACTGGAATTTGTGTCTACTAAGCAAAAGATTGTTTATATATTTATGAAGCCTTTCCTGAAGGATACATTTGTGTATCTCAGGGAGAAGATTGAGGTGATAAACCCTCCTAATTAGAACTAATAATGTTGAGGATGACACCAGACTAGGAAATCTATCAGAACATCATTCATGAGATTGATTAATTTGGGGAGTACTCCTTAGGGGGAGAAGTCTTATGGTTTTTAAGGTTTGGTACAATTTTTTTTTTTACTTTTTTCCTTTTGAGGTGAGTTCAGTTCTTTTTTATGTCTTTGTTCCTTTTTCATTTATGTCAAACGCAGAGAGAATGTATGTAAAAATTAGAGGTGATTATGCTTGGGAGAGATTGTGTTGATGTAGGATATTTAGAGTGATCAGATGGATATATTAATGACTTTGTGCATTGATCATTTTTCCACTTTGGATGGTTTTCATCAATGCCAAAGGGGGAGATTTTTGGAAGATTATTGAGCATGTCAGAGTTTGGCTCTTGGGTGTGTTGACATTAATGTTTTTTCATTGATGTCAACATATTGGTTATTGTTTTAGAAAGTGTGTTCAATGGAGAATATTTCAATTGTTTAGGTGCTATATTGAATATCTTGAGTTGCGATCATGATGCATTATTACATGGTGTATGTAGATGGTCTACAAAGGTTCACATAAGTTTGGTGACAATTTGAGTGAGGTATGATCGAGTTGCTAGTTGTTGTTGTTACAGTGTTCCTATGTATAAAGGTTGAGTATTTGGATTGGCATGCCTTGGATTTGATGTTTCATAGGTTGAAAAGCTAGTGGTTTCATGGTGCCTTATCATTGAGTTCATAGCTAGTGTTTTTCATGATTTCGATTATGACAAGCTATCTTTGGTTCTAACATAGTTCAATATTTTAGTGTTCTTGTTGATCAAAGATGAAGATGAGTTTGGATTTTGTTCTAGATGGTATTCATAGTTTTTTTTGGTGTTCTTGGATCATGTAATGATCGTGATATTGGATTGCATTGTTCAAGGTGATCATTTTTTTTTTTTTGGGTAGCGTGTTGGCATTTCTTCATCTAGTCTTAGCCGACTTGATGGATTAATATGTTATGATTATTGATGTTGCTTCGATGACACGCTATTGTGTTCATGTTGTATATTTGGACCCTATCTAAGTCTTTTCTAACTTGATTTGGATTTTTTTGGAGATTGAGAATATTGTTTACACCTTTTATTGTAATAGGTCTAGGTGACCTATAGGTTAATTATTCTTTGTAATAGATATAAATGAGAGATCATTGTTAGAAGAGAAGTATGTAGTAGTATGTGATTGTAAGGTGAGTTGGTGATACTTGTGTTTTGCATTTAAGGCAGATTTTTTACTTCATTGGAGATGTTGTTTTTAGTTCAACTATAATGTAATATTGTATGTCCACCCAGTTGTAATTGAAGATGGATCGGTGAACCTGACTTAGGGACATATTTGTGATTGTATTAAGAGAAGTGATATATGGTAAGTATGTATACATATTGGGCCATAAGCATTTGATTGTCTGTGCATCCTTTATTTTGTTTTGTTTTTTCTCTTAATTGGGTAGTACTTTTAGAAAATTATATTCATCGATTTAATTTGATTCCCACTGGGGTTTTCCCTTAACCAGGTTTCCTCGAGAATAAATCTTGGTGTTCTGTGTTATGTGTTTTGGATCTTACTTTTACTTTTTATCTTTCAGATCTAAGTAGATAAAGTGGAATTATCATTATTAGGTGTGTATGACTGATTCATCATCCCCCCTCTTAGTTGTTCTTGCCTCCTTTTGGGCCTAACAAGGGCTAAATGGGTGCATTCTTGTTCTCTTCCCCTCGTTGTCTTGAAGACTTTATCTTTGTTCAAGAACTCCTCTTGAGTGTAGATATCTTGCAGCCAAGATCTCTTCTTTTCAAGGGTCTCTTCCCACAAGTAGAATATCCTTTCATTATTATCTATTTCTTAGCTCATACGAGTTAACTCTCTTAGCTGAGTTTATGGCATACATTATTGCTTTAAGGATATCTTCTTATTGTTGGAAGTAGGTATCATTTCTTCTCTTTCCTTATGATGTCATCTAAGTTGTCATCATAAAGAGGGGGCATGCATACAACCTCCCTTGTACATTATATGCAACTTTTTGTTTATTTTATCCCTAGGGAAACAACCTATCCTTGGGTCTGATCACTTTTTCATTGATCAAACCTTTCCTTACGCCTAATCATTTTTTTCATGGATCCACATAGAAAAACTACTTTCCATAATACTAATCCCTAAGCTTCCCTTATGCGCAAAACATTTTCAATCCACCCCTATTCACAAAGCATTTTTAAGCCACCTCTACACACAAAACATTTTCAAGTGGCCCCTGTGCACAAATGTTTCAAGGTAGAATTTACTAGCATAACACAACTTGCTAGACCATCAATAATCCTCTCTCTCTCTCTCTCTCTCTCTCTCTCTCTCTCTCTCTCTCTCTCTCTCTCTCTCTTNCCCCTCTCTCTCTCTCTCTCTCTCTCTCTCTCTCTCTCTCTCTCTCTCTCTCTCTCTCTCTATGCTCTCATGACTATGCTAGTGGTTTAGATCATGTAGTTTGTATCATCTTTAGTGGCGCCCTTACCCTTTCTATGTGATCACTTATGCTCTTGGAATAGCTTTCTAGATATGATATTGGATGGGATATTTTCGATCAAGGTCTCTTTCACTAGTTTATTTGGAGTTTTGTTTTTAGTACTAACCCCTTTTGTGTCTTTTGTCTTTACTTTTTTCCCTTTTTTTTTCTTTGTTTTTGTTCCCTTGTGCATGAATGTTGAGTTGAGATCCTTGGTTTTGGAACTTATGTCCTTGAATTTAGTGTTGTCTCATCTCTTTTGCAGTTCACCCATGATCATATCTCACTTCTATTTCTTTCATTCTTCTATCTCTTCCTTTACCATGAGCATGATTTTGTCTCATACTCTAGCTAAAGTGGGGGCTAAATGTATCGTCCTAAAAAGTAAGTACCTAGGTTGTATTCATTTTGGGACCATTGTGTGCCTACTTTAGTGTTTTTCTTATGGCGGGGCCTCATATTTCTCTTAAATGCATACCAAATTCAAATACAAGTCCTCGTCTTCCTTCAATATTGCTTTAACTCGAGGTTGGCTCTTACTTCTATACATGATTTCCCATTTTCCTTAAAATATCATAATTCATTTCTTACCTAGGACCCATGCATTTATTTTTTAATTTTGTGATCTGCCCTAATCTCCTGGCAACCTGCATTTTTTCCCTTCATTAGATATTTCACCTTCCCCGACATACTGGAAAATTTTGAGCCTAATTTTCCTAGGACAAGTCAACTTTTTGACTTGTCTCTGGGTACATGTCGACCTATCAACTTATACTTGTGTTTTGGCCCAGGGCCCGATGTTAGGTTTTTCCTCTGAGGTTTACATTTTTGGTTGGCCTGGACTTAATATGATCCCCAAAATGATTTTAAAAGGAGGTCATCTCCCTTTATTTTGAGATCCATCTATCCATTATTGAGAATCCACTATTGTGCAAGAAATCTATCATTTATATTCAAGCTAGAACCAAGTGACAAGTTAGCAATCAAACATTCAAATTCAAGCATTCAAGTGAAACGAGGCCTTCAAGAGTCATTAAAGCATTCAATTATTCATTGCAATCATTCAAGCAAGGTATTTTATTCCATAGATCTACCTTATTTCCCCTATTGGAGACCAAGAAAAGGAGTTTCACATCAAGGAAGGAGATTTACATTCATCCATAAAGTCTTCTTTTTCTCCCATCAAACATTGTGGTGAATTAAAACATCTACTACAACAGGTTTTGTCTTACATGATATTCTTTTGGTTTTTGCTTTGAGTTAGAGCTATTGTGTCGACATACTTGATTATATTTAAAGAGGTAATTGCACCTATATAGTATGATATATGTTATTGTTTAGATCTAAGCTCTGCTACATGTTGAGAGATTGTTGAGATATTGTTCAGATTGTGCATATATGTGTTGGCATTAATGTTTTGTCATTGATGTCAACATATTCCTAATGTTGTAAATAGTATTCTTGAGATATTCAGTGAGATGATTTATTTGGTACATATACTATGTTGAATATTAGATGTTGTGAAGTTGAAAATGTGTTGAGGGATGTATATAATTGATATTGTTCAAGTGGAAGAGGCTTGCATGTTAATTTGAGTGAGTTATGAAGGATTTAACAAAGATTTCTATTTTGGTTGTTCTGTCACAGACATTGTTTTAGTTATTGGACCAGTGTGGATAGGTTTGGTAATATTCTTTGTTGCTAACATGGTAGTGAGCTTAGGACATAGATGTGTGTCCTTAGTTTGAGTGGTTCATGATTTAGATGCTTGCAAGCTATTTTTCTTTTATGGCAATGGTTGTTGATTAGTGTTCCTAATGAATAGTGCAGAGATGAGTTTTATTTACGAGACAGAGTTTTTCCTATTGATGTCATGGTATTTTATGTTTCTTGCTAATGTTTCTAGATTGTATCTTATTCATGTAGCTGGAATGCATTGGATTATGTGGTCAGTTTTGAATATTTTTCATGTAACGTGTCATTGTTCTTATTGTTCTTGGCCGACTTAGTGAAGTAGCATGTTATGATGGATTGTGGCATAATTTATGTATCTAGAGTGTGTTCAAGGATTTTGTTATGGGTCATTGCTATGTCTTGGCTGACATTCAATGGATCACATTGTGTATTGATTTGTATTGAATTAATATTGTGTAATTAGGTTCCTGGCCAACCTAGTTGAGATAAATTGATGTAATATATATAAATAAGTAAACATTTATAATTACAAAAGTATGAGAGAGTGTTTGTTGGATCAGAGATGCTGAAAAGAAGAGGTATGAGTGGAATCTACAATTGAGGTAGAGATTTAATTTACTTCATTAGAACTATTTTAGCATATTAGAAATGTTGTTTCTCAGTTCGTGAGTTTGGAGAGTATGTGCTTTATGATTTGAGATCAAAGATTATTGTAAGGCATTGAGCCTTCATCGGGATTGAGAACCTTTTTATAATTGAGTAGTGGACTCTAGGTGGTGTGCCTAAATGCATGTGCATTCCAATTTGTAATACTTCTAACAAGGTGTAGTTCTTTTAACAGAGTACATTCATCTTGTGGGTTTGATCCCCACTGTTGTTTTTTCCCTAACAAGATTTACACGTCAAAAAATCTTCATGTTATGTGTTGATTACTGTGTTCTATTCCTACATTCATGTTTATCTTTCATATCTAAGATTAAGTTAGTAATTTAGTTAAAGGTCTTGAGTTTTTGGACACAACTTATTCCCCCCCCCCCGGCTCAATTGTGTGTGGTGCATTAATTCTAATACTACATGACAACACTCTTTTCCTTTATTTCATTTCATTTCAAAGTTGATTCCTATACAGGGGTTTGATTGAGGCAAACCCATACCCTCAACCTTCTTCCCCTTCTTTTCTATGTGTAGGAATAGGTGGAGGTGTTGTAGATGTTGATCTGGAAGGTATAGACACAATCTCATATCCTCAAACAAATTCATCATATTTAGAGTAGTCGGGAAAAAGGGTACAAACCTGTCGAATTGTACCTAAAATCTTGACTTGTCCCTACTTGTTTTGGATGAAATTTGCACAATAGACATCTATAGGTCTCAAGTTCCTAGATCTGAAATTATAACAGATTCTGACATTCCAACAACAACCCAAATTTAGATCCAAAGTTCCAATCTCCTTATCTAGTTTCAAGATGCACTTTTCTTCCTCTTTCCTTGCATATACTTTGATAAATCAAATCTTATATCTACTTTATCATTATCACATGCATATTAATATATTTTTAAATAATATCAAACCCCTACATTATGTAGATCTTGCATTGGTGCCCTTACTCTCTTGGTTGTGCCAATCGGATTCACTTTGTGGTAGATTTGCATTCATGTGTATACTAGATCTTGGTGAGTAACATACATCTTAGCATTGCTCACCATTTTCTCATATACAAATATTATTAGTGATCCTTTAGTAACCTTCCATAAATTGCCTATGAATATGACTGTGCAACCATCACTTCCCAGTTGTCCTGCTGATATTAAATTTCTTCTTAAATTAGGAATATGTCTCACCTCTTTTAGCAATCATTGATTTCCATTTGGTAATTTTATCTATATGTTTCCCTTTCCAACAATTTTGCATGGTGCATCATCACCTAAATAAATCTTTCCAAAATCACCTTGAACATAGTCTAGAAATTTTTTTATATGTGGTGTGGCATGAAAATAAGCCCCTAAATGTAACATCCAAGAATTTGTAATATTATACAAATAAATAATTAAAGCATCTTGTAACACATCACTCTCTACATTTTCTTCCTTGTTATTTTCTTGTTGTCCATCTCCTTGTTTTCCCTTTCAAGACCAAAAAGCTTTCTTTAGATGTCCTCTCTTTCCACAATTCCAACACTCCACATTTACCCTAGATTTGGATTTTCCCTTTGTAGATTTCCCATGATTACCTAGGCTCTTTCCTCCTTCCCTCTATCGCCCCCTATACTTAAAATGTATGATGCCTTGGGAAACTAAATAGGAGTCTCGAATACATGAGTATGAACAACTAGAATCCTACAATGTGTCATATCAAGTAACGTTTGGGAAAGGAAATTTTCTAAATGTTGGTGTAATTAAATATTCTTAATTACACTTTACTTAAGCTTATCTAGGCTAATGCACTGGATAGTAGTTTTTATTGTAGACACATAGGATTTTGCATTTCATTTTAGCACATGATGTAGGAGAAACACACATTAGGTGGAGTTAGTTGTTATCTCATTCTACTTTATGTTTGAGATCACATTATCATCCTCTCATTCTTGCACATGTTTGCACATACTTCATTGTACAATGGAGCATGATGCACCTTTAGTGGACATGTGATTCCACCTAGTGTGGTTGATAGTTTATCTCTTGCATATCTCCTAGTTATCATGAATTTCCTATATATTTAGACATATCTACATTGTAAATCATTGGGCCATTGTATTTTATTATTGATCATTATTGAATCAAGTCAATTAATTGATTATATAATTTTATCTCTCTCTTTTGTGCTATCTATTGAGCTTCTAGATCTTGGCATATTCTTTCATTGCCTCAGGCAAATTCTTACATGGTATCAATACTATAGGAGTGTTCATTGAATAGTCATTGAAGAGATTTTTGCTTCAACTTTTGGAGGGTCACAATTCAGATCTGGGGTACCAACAACTTGTGGGAGTGTTTAGAGAAAGATTGGACCTCTCCATTGCATCTGGGTGGCCGTTTCGATGATCTTTTAATATAAACTTGCCTACCTTAGGCAAAAGTCAAATTTGTGGCAATTTTTTTTGCAAATAAAACTTGTAAGGCCCAATCTACAATTTGGTATGATTTCTCAGAATTATTTTTTTCCAAATCCCTTCGATATTTCATTTTTATTTTCCTACAAAAATTTTGGCCCATATCAACCTCTATATTATGTCAGTTATTAGAGTTGTAGGTCGCATCAATCAGTCATATATCAGAGTTGCTAGTCACAATCAGTTTTGCAAGCAATTAAATCAACTAGATTAAGGCAGGCACCTATACCCCACCCCTCGACAGTCAACATCCTTCACCACTGAGAGAGTTTTGTTTTGTTTTATGGTGCATATTGTTGTTTAAAAACAACTAAGACGTCTACTACTTTGCGATGAATGTGGGGCTAAAGTCCCACATCCACCCCTTCCCACCCGCCACCGCTAGAACCACGACTGAGGAAGCTCCACTCCACGCGTATAGATATAATGTGCTTAATTTTATGGATGTATGAACGTCATACTTTTGTGCTTTTATTTTGATATGATGGTCATTTGACCGTCAATTTAAATCGGTTGTCCATGTCATCAGTTTGATATGTTAAATTTGATGGTCGTTTGACCATCATACCTAGGACTTTTGTTCTGCTTCAACGGTCATTTGGATGTCAAATTGGATCAAAGATTTTGTTGGCATCATCACAGGGTTGAATTTTCTACCCCCTCACCATTTGCAAATTTGATTTTGCATCTTGACTTTGACAGGCCATAACTTGGTTATCTCAGCTCCTTTTTTGGAGAATTTTTTTTATTTGGTGTAGAAAATAGTGAATTTTTCCTTTGGTGGTGTTATTTTTTGGTTTTGCTAGACAAGTTTTTCATAAATCTTAGTTTTTGGTAACTGTCCTGTCTAATCCTTGATTTTGCAACTTTGTAGGCTTTGTTCGGGCTCATACAGACACATTTTCAGGTGTCTTTTTTTTTTAAATGTGTCATTTTTTGTCTACTTTCTAGAAATGCTATCATTTTTTAGCTATTGAGAGTTTACATATCACTTTCAACATTTGGTCTTTTTTGGCCTATTTCAGCACTTGTAGTGAATTGGATCCTTGAGTGATATTGTGTCCTAATTTTTTTAGTATGTTATAGCTTCATATTTTCTATTATAATCATCAAAATCAAAATTCCACTTTGGCCCATTTGGCAAGTGGAAATTGTACATGCACTACATATAAAGTGCCAAAATCTTTTTTTGGGGGGTGGGGGTGGGGAGGTTCTTTGATTCATTTCATTTTGGGGGTTTCATTTATTTTTTGATATCATTTTGATCTCCTTTTGTGAGTAGTAAATAATAGATGGTTTAATTACTTTCAAGAAAGGAAACTATAAACAATGGAGTGATTTTCTCGCTCATCTTTGTGAGCATAATCTATTGCCCTGTCTGTATACATACAAACCTTCTACTCCTGATGGTCCTTTCAATCGGAACTCTTGGAAAAAAAATTACAAGTTATTTATCTCTATATGGATTTAGATTGTCTCCTTTCATTTGATGACAAGAAGACAAAGACTATTCCTGATCTTTGGAGCTTTCTTTAGGCGATGTATGAAGATATTCATGTTCCTCCATTACCAGATGATCCATTTGTAGATTGTCTCATTCCACTTGATGATTCAGATAATATTCCTTATGATGAACCCATCTTGAGGATGATTTATTATCTTGCATTAATTGATTGTTGTGATGATATAAAGGCTCAATGTAAATATGCTAAATCTTCTTCTACTTCTCCAGTTGATATCACTTATATTATTTCTCCTAATGATGCTTGTATTCCTATAGCCTTAGATGCTTGTGATTCAGTGTATCAAGATATTCCTCATCTTCTAGCTCCACAGTTCCTTGGGATGACTTCTTGACAAAAATTAAAGGTTTGTTTTTGGAGTCCTGCATTGAGGATTTCAGAGACATCATTGATGACATTCATCTTCTCTTTGATGAGGATGATCCTTCTTTGGTTGTTGCGAGGGAGAACTCTGACCCTCATCTGCAATCTCCACTTGATCCTTCTTTTGAGTTTGACATGATTGTGGATCCTTTGAATGAAATGCCAAGATCTATAAGCTCAATAGATAGAACAAACAAGAGAGACAAAATTATATGATCAAATGAATGAATCAATAATGATCAAATAATAATGGATGTATACAATGTAGATGTATTTGAATATATAGGGAATGCATGGTAACTAGGAGATATGCAAGTGATAACCTATCAATCACACAAGGCGGAATCACATGTCCACCAATGAGAGGATGATAATGTGATAAGAGCACTAAAGGTGGATCTCACACATAAATTGGAAAGAGATAACAACTAAGTCCACCTAAAGTGGAATTCTCCTACACCATATGCTAAAATGAAATGCAAACTCCTAAGTGTCTCACATGCAAACTACAATGCAATGCACTATCCTAAGTAAACTTAAGTAAAGTGTAATTATAATTAATTAGTTACACTAACACCCCCCTTAAGTGAAAATTAGGGAATACACTTAAGATCACAATGCTAGATGATAATTCATGATGGGTTCCAAATATTAGGCCATGATAGGTATCTATGTACAATTTGCAAGTGAAAAATAAATGCAATGCAATCTGTCATAAAGCAGAGAAAAAAGGAAAACCTCTTGGGAAAAACCCTCCCCCAAAAATAGAGATGAAGAAAAACAAGATGCATGGATGGATGGATTAATCAAGACCCCCCTCGCCCCCCCCCCCCCCAATCACTACATACATCATTTATATACAATCAACAATCCCCCCATAGAAAGGAAACAGGTATACATGATATCCCCCCCATAATGAACAATTTCCTACAAGAATGGTGAGTGCTTGAAGGCAAATTATAGACCAATGCCTACAAACAATATTTCCTCCCTTAGGAAGAAGATAGACCAAGTAAAAATGTAAGAAGGATTCCCATTATTGATAAGAAGAAGGAAGGGGAATCCAAATGATGTATTATGTCTCTGAAATCTTCTCATGTTTCGCCATGTCCTTGGTTGATGAAGATGCCACTAACCAATCAGGAACATACTCGATAGAAGGTGATAAAAAAGGAACCAATGGTAACTGATCCATGTAAGAAATTGGATCAAGCTCCAAAGACAAAGATGCCTCCTCAAAATAGGAAGTAGGAAGAGAGATAAATAAGCCCCCCACAATGTAGAAGGTATACCAATGGTAGATGCTCCTGGATCAATGTAGAAACTACTCCATAAAAATTGAATAATGTTCCTCCCTATAGGAAAAACAATGTCATGGGTGTATCAAATAATCCTCCCCAATCTGTAGGAAGAATCCTCAAATTGTATGATGTCTCAGGAAACTGAATAGGAGTCTCCAATACATTATTACGAGCAACTTGAATCATGCAATGTATCATATCAAGTGAAGTTTGAGACTCGTGTAAATTTCTTTTGCTTTTCTGTCACATTTTCTTGCTAAGGATAACACCAACAACATCATAAAACTTGAAAGTGTTTAAACCAGTGACAAAGTTACTTACAACCATGACCAATCCATTTCAAATTTGAGGCAATGAGCATAAAATCAATAAATCCCAACCTCGTCATCAAAATTTAAATTTCCAAAACTTAGCTAACTAGTGACCGTATTAAACTCATTTAAATGATTAATAATAGACCCACCTTCTGTAATCTTCATATTAAATAAACATTTCATAAGAAATACCTTATTTGAGGTTGAGGGTTTCTCATAAATTTTGTTTAATTCGTTCATTAGACCCTCTTTTTTTGTTATATTGAAAATCATCAACGATGCCAAACACAACCATATTTCTCCTGGTGCCTTCCTATCAAGAACCTCTCATTGTTCATCTGACATAGTCAATGAATTCTTTTATTTTCCAAATAATAGTACGTAAAGATCCTTCTGATATAGATAATATTCCATTTTCATCTTCCATAGATAATATTTTTGGTCATTGACCTTATCAACCTTAAGCCTACCTTCCTCTGCCATTTCTCCCACTTGAATATGAGATTTCCTACCAAATCACTGAAGTATACACTAATCTGATACCATTTGATAGGGTTTAGGCAGATATGATCAATAAACAATATTAGGTTAATGCAAAAATAGAGAAGATAAATAACATAGATATTTTATCATGGTTCACCCAATATGGGCTACATATGCCACAAAAACCGTCGTCCACTTATTTTTATAACTAGCAAAGAGAAAATTATACTCTGATACATTTCACATTAAACTGCCACTTATTTATAAGCCCTTTAGGCAGTTTACCCATGTTGTTTAACAAGTTAACACTTAAAATGTTTGACGAGTTAACCTAGGGAAAATTCTTAGCGAATTAACCTAGGGAAATGATTGATTAGTTAACCCAAAATGCTTGACAAGATAACCCAAAAAATGTTTTTGGGTCATTACCCCAAACCCCACAAATGATAGAAAGTGTACTATACTTTCCTAATCAGTCACCACAAACCATCACATGTTTTCATCTTGAATTACTACAATTTCACCCCCTCCAATAAATTCCATCCTACCATCTAGCAGCACCACTCAAAATGCATCCTAAGTCACTACGTCTTCCACTACACTTGGGATCTGTTATGCCGTGCATACTCGCCCCTACATTTTATCTGGAAACGTTGGGTCCCCTTTTTCTTTGCCTGTGCTTTGTTTTATTTTCCCTTTTGTCTTCTATTTCTCTAGGATTGGGATCCCAGAGTGTCTTCCTATTTTGTGGCCAAGGAATTCCAGACTACGGGGATTATGGCGTCCACTTTGTCTTTGCTCGAAGAAGTGAACATCAGGTGCCCTGAAGTCTAGACTTAAAAATCTACCTATCCCTAGCATTCCAATCAGTAATTAATGTGCTCCCCTAGGCATTATAAAAGGCTTCCACATTTTCACTTTCACATTTACCGTGAACAAAGCTATCTCTTGAGCGAGTGTCATAAATTGCTAAGTGTTTTCTAAGCTCAAGCTTTCAGACTGTGAAATTGTGTTGGTGTTTTCTATTGCGTTTGAGTAGTAACATTAGGGTATCAAAGAAGCTGCTAAAGCAGTGTTTGAGGTTTCACCATTGTCAACATTCCATGTTTAAGGTAGGCATCTCGACCCTCTAGTTTTATTTTTCTATCTTTTTGTTTGGTTTGGTCTTGTAGGTAGTGTTTGTGTTGTTCTAGGATTGTCTTGGTCACGGGTCTAGTTCTCACTCTTCACGACTTGTCCAAGTCTTTGGATGGGTGTCATGTAGGTTGGTGTAAATTGATGTAAATACTTTGTAAATTTTTTAAATTCTTTGTAATTTCTTTGCTTGCCCTGTAAATTAGTGTAAATACTTTGTGGATTTTGTAGGTACCTTGTAAATTTGTGTACACTGATGTAAATGTCTTGCAGATTGATGTAAATTATTGTGAGTGTATTCAACGAAGTGTGTAAATATCTATGTAAATGTTCCATGTAAACTTTGCATATTTTTTATGTCTAGTGAAATTAGTTGGTTGTTGTAAATAGGGACGTGGTTCACCCATTCCATATTCTTTGCGAAGTTCATCAACCATGCGATGCAATAATAGGGTCAGGGGCCCTGTGTTGATTTGACATGGCCTAGGTCATGGTGTCAAATCCAAAACTTTGTCAAGTTGCAGGAACCAAGCTAGTAGTTGAGCCAATCTAGCATGCTCAAACAACTTAGTTAGATTTTTTCTCTCTCCTTTGTCATATCTTCCCTAATGACAGGATTGGTTCCCACGAGTGGACATTTAAATTTGTCTCAGCTGACCATCAATACCCTTTGTTCCATGCCAGCTGTTAACCAAGTGTCACAACTCCTCCATAGTGGACACACACATGTTAAACCAACAGGTGACCGTTCATTTAATTAAAACATTACATCAACCACCCCACTTATACTTTTGATATTCTGGGATTATCATCCCCGAGTGTTTTGGTGATTCCTAGCACATTCTTTGCGATAGTTCACTAAGTTACCATCTCCGAACCCCATCTATCTTGAGTGTGTATTTTTTGTTTTATGGTTTGCTCATAAAGATAACACTCTGTCCAACATGCTTGTAATAACTAACGTTATGCTTCCTTCTAAATAACAAGATAAGTGATCCCCAAAGTCCCAGAATTTAGAGTTTCAATAAGCTTGATAAATTATATACCTTATATTGACGGTCCTCCGATCTTACAGGTAATCATCATAAAAATGGTAGAAGTAGGACCACCTCCCAGAATTCTAGAACTTCCAAGCACATAGGCGGATCCCTCCAAGAAATAAAAGGTAGAAAAAGCTTTGGAGAAGCTTGCATTGGTCCTAAAGTATAGTAAACATGACGTAATTCAGGGTTCCCTAATTGAAAAAATACTCAATGGGGTCACAGAGACAGATTTTGGTACCTAGGTTGAACTTAAGGGCCTATGTCGAGTAATATACCAAATGAGGTGAGTCAATGACCCAACGTCAGTGAATATAGAGGCCTCTGGAATCATCCAAGGAGCTAGCTTCCCATTCTCAATCTAGGCTCCAGAATTGATATTGCTCATGGCCAAAAGTTACAATGCAGCCTCTCAAGGTGTTGCCACATCCTCCAGAGTGCCCATTGTATCCTTAAATCATGATGTCATCACCATGACATGGAGAATTCCATTTTTCCAGGGTTATGTTGTCCTCACCCAGATGGCCTTAGTGGCTCAATTCATAGAAGCAGGAGATGCATTCTGATGCCTCCTCAATGCAGAATGGATGAAAAGCCCGTGTTGAGATTTTAAGAAAATGAAGTTAGATATCCTTCACTCCAAGTTCAAGGAGTCGATCCAGGAAGGGATAATATTTTTGTGCAATATTTTTTGGGAACCTCACGCCCGAGAACTCTCCCTATGGATGTATTACTTTTTGTACTGCATGACCACCAAAAAGCAATTCTTTGACTGGACCACACTCATATCAAATCATGTGGACACCCAAATAAGAAAGGTGAGAGAGGACTACAAGTTTTTCATGACCTATTTTGTTTTGTGGTCCTTAGCTCGACAACATGCGGGAGTCCGGGGACTGGACACAGTTGGTTTCCTTGGGACCGAGATGAGGTAGTCCACCCCATAAGATCATTTTCCCCAGATCTAATGGGATGAGTGCTTCCAACATTTTTGTCGGTTAAATGATGCCTTCATATTTCACAGGATCAAGGCACTTACCAAGGATATAGGATTTAATTTGTCTTTGGAATCCATGGCCATGGTAAGCCAGTGGGGATGCTATTTCATCCAATTTTTATAGTATACATATGATGTAGTCAAGCTCGGAGGATCCAAGAATGGACAGTCCAAACTTGTAGCAATAACAGAATAACACAACGGAATAACACACAACTCAAGATATATCAATATCAATTTTATATTATCTCTGATCATGAAATTACATACAACATGTCGGGCTATAAGGCCTTCCTGGTTAGGTCCAATTACATCAACAATTTAATAATATCTCATAGGATCCAACTATCTCTCCTATAGATAAGTGGAAGAAACCAGATCTGAACCTATGCTCGCAAGCCACCAAGCAATCTGTAATCTTTGTCTACCCACTTACAACTATCTACCACAACTTATAGTCTTCTACTACAATCTGATACCAAGTTTTCTTCTCTAAAAACTCCTCTAAAACTGATGCCAAAACTAAGAACAATGAAAAATATATATACAAGAGTCCACCGAAGAAGTCGGCGCTCAAAAACATAAGAGAGACCCATATTTAGGTCCACACATATCCCAATGAGAGACCCCACATTAATTAATCCACAAAAATTAAATGTAAAAGTCAGCCACCAGCTCCAACTCCCAAATAAACCAACTTAGCAAAGCATGACCGAGCAACAGACCACTCAGCCAAAGAAGGATTGAGCAACAAAAGAAAACCAGCATGACCGAGCAACTCGACAAGCATGTCAAGCAACAGAAGCTGAGTGACAAAGAATAAATTGGAAATGAAAGTAAACATATTTTTGGTTGAGCAGGATTGCCAACTACCCTAGGATGCTCCTGCATCAGACACCCCAGGTGTGAAAAAAATGTTCTCAGGAGCTAGATGAACATCTATTGGGATTCAGCACATAGATCCCAAACTGGTTCTTGATATACATGTCTTCCGAGTCCTCAACCAACACACTCTTCCCTCAGTTCTTCTTCTGCTTCCCTTTACCACTAGCACTTTTTGATTTATCTTCATATCTCTGCATACTCATGTTTGCACCATCCACTGCAACCACTTCAGATCTGCTACCAATGCTCAAGTTCCTCCTTCCTTCACCTTCATCTTTCAAAGGAATCAAAATAGACTTCTATCCATCTTTCAAGATAGTAATCAAATTTATTTTACAGTCATGAATAGCCTCTCTATCATACTGCCAAGGTTTACCAAGTAAAACATGACAAGAACTCATCTCCACAATGTCACATAATACTTCATCTTTATAAGTGCCAATGTGAAAACTCGACATGCACTACTCTCTCACCTCTACTACATGACCATCTTGTAACCAGCTTATCCTATAAGGACAAGGATGCCTCAACCTCTTCAAACCAAGTTTCTAAACCATCTCCTCAGCAACTAGGTTATTAGTACTTCCTCCATCAACAATTAACTTACAAAATTTACCACCAGACTTGCACATAGTTCTGAACAAGTTCTTCCTTTGACAAGAATCAATTTTATTTGAGGGAAGCAAAGTTCTTCTAAGAAAAAGATTCACATTTTCCCCCTCAGGTTCATTCTCAGCAACTTCATTTATCACAGCATTTCGGTGATTACTGACCTTCTTATCTGCATGGGAACATTCATATGACCAATGTCCTTCTTCTCCACAGTTGTAACAAGTACCACTGAATACACCTCTACCTGTTCTTCTCCTCGGTTCCACAGATTTTGGTTCATCTTCAAATTTTGGTTTATCTTTTATTGACTGCTCTTGTTTCTCTTTCTCTAGAGAATTACCATAATGTCTTCTCTTCAACTTATCTTTTGCCTTCAGTGCATACTGATAAGCATCCTCCACAGATTCAATCTTCAACATACCAATCTCATCTTGGATATTTAATTTCATACATGTACGCCTCTCTTCGGTCGTGATCCGTGATTCCCAAGCTTTCCAAGGGCAAGGGTCAGTAGCAAAGGTTTCCCAAATGATATAAACAAAATACACAATACTACTAAAATGAATGACAATGAAACATAATCAATAAAATGTACAATCAAGAGAAAGGAAAACAAATGAATGCAAACCCCACAATACTTGAAGCTTCTATTGTTTCTCTTTACTTCTTCTGAAACATTGTTATTGATGCTCAGTATTGGCGGGGTAGCGTCTATGAATTGAGAAGTGTTGAGAAGTTGCTAATTGAAATGGGTATGTGATCGCAAGATGGCTTGAATGCTAGAACCAAACTGACGGAGTAATGGGGCACGAGAGCTTGAAATATTGGATCCTTCAAATGGTTATGAAGGGTTTATTATATAGGAATTGGTGATGAAATGGACAGTTGAGATCAATCCCAGAGATAGGGAGATGAACGATTGAGATCAAAAGGAACTGGAGAGGTCCTCAGTAAACTCCACCTCTTCATTTGGTAAAGAGGAGATAGAGTTTGGTTGACTGAAGAGCTAAT
>MU228075.1:1247294-1259564 GCA_018584345.1 Thuja plicata
GGAGTTATCTCTTTGAAGATAAATGAGTATTTAATTCATTTATTTAATAATTGTTTTCAACATGTGAGATAATTGAATTCTTTTTTATTAAGAATTGCTTTATTTGATGAAATTAAATTAATTTATTGAAATTAATTTAATTGGAAGTATTTAATTAGTAAGTTTAAATATTTGGATTTAAACTATAGGAAATTGAGTTTAATTAATTAATTAATGGTAATTAATCAATTAAATAAAATTAATTTTGGGAATTTGATTAGATGATTTGGGGAATGAATTTAGAGGAAAATAGATTTAATCAATGATTAAAAAACCATTAATTAATAGATGAAAATTAGTGTTTTTAATGTAAAGTTGCAAGCCTGTCTATTTTAGGGTGTCTACATTTGCCCCTCTTTGATGCGATGTGACTTGTCGTAGTGCATCAAAGATTCTTTGACTTTGCCCTAGCTTGCCCTGGCAATAGTAGGTGTATTTATGCCCCCTCAACAAATTTGAGTGAAAAGTCACGAGACGAGCATTGATTTTTTGAAACTGCAATTTCTGGAACTGAGTAGTTGACAGATTTGAAAAATACTTTAATATGCCCCTGTAATTGACCGTCGAATTTTTTGGGGACTGGGAAGAATTTTTGGAGCTCCTAGTGAAATTAGGGTTTTCTGGAACCCCTATAAGTAGTGAAGAGAACTCTTCATTTGTCACTTTGTGATCTGGGAGCTCTGATAATCTTGGTGAGTTTGTTTTCTGATTTCTGCCTTATTTTCTTCTGTTTTCGAGCGATGGCTGGCCTTCCTAGCATTGTTCACATCTCTGACTGAGTCCAGACCTACCGCAGACCAGCTGGCTCTGGACGTCCTGTGATTTTTCTCACTTTGCGTGTCATTAATGCTTGCATTTATTACTTTTAAAAATTGTACTTTTTTGGAAAAAAAATCCATGTGTGCTGCAATCGGGTGCGATTTTGCCCCAATTGTCGGTTATATACCGCAATTGATAAGTGTTCTGCACTTGTACATGTAAAATGCCGCAATTGTAATTTGTTTGCCGCACTTGCAGGTTGTATTTTGCAATCGCTTAAAAGTACTGCATTTGCATTGATTTATTACCGCAATTGACTTTTTAGCACTTTTTGCCTGATGTCTTTGTCTGTTATCTGCTTTTTCTTGCTTATGTTACTTTCCTCAATGACTAAAACAGATAATTTTCTATTTTTAATCTATGTGTAGTTCACTGGGCGGATCTTGTGTTGTCGGGAGTCCAGACCGGCGGGACTCATTTATCAATTTCAGCTGACCGAGGATGAGAGGTCAGTGCTTCGTGATCTTGGTTTGTACTGGTTATGTTATATGCCCGAGATCACGACCAATAGGGGTCTGATCTTTGCTCTTGTAGAGTGATGGCATTCAAAGACATGCACTTTCTGGCTACCCACCGGGGAGTGTACCGTTACTTTGGAGGATGTGTATCACATCCTCCAACTCCCTATCCAGGGTGAGCTTGTGGAGTATTCCACACGCACTGGTGTTGTTGCATTGACCGAGCTCTCTGGATTTCCCCGGGATCAGCTCGGGCTTGTTGGTGACTATGACATTCCTTGGTCGAGATTTGGGTTAGGCCTTGATAGACTGTCCATGTTGCTGGGTAGTTTGATATGTGGGATTCTATGCCCCAATCGTCGACAACATGGTTTTTCTGTCAGCTTTGGTAGTGTCTTGCAGAGTGTGGTCCGTGACCATACTGTCTTTGCTTGGGGTCCATGCATGTTGGCCCACATGCATTTTCACATGTTGTATCCAGCTTACCTTGATGGTAATTTGCTCGGCTACTGTGCTACTCTCTTGCAGATCTGGGCATGGGAGCATATTGTCGTATGTCATCCCGTTGGTGATCGTGCTCTTCCAGCAGATAGGTCGTATGTCTTCATGTATGATGGAGCCATTGTATAGACACATATGGGTCACTTGTCATATTGGCAGCAGCAGTTAGATATGATCTCATATTTCATATGGAGGTCGTATAAAGATTGTCCCATCTGGGATGGAGAGGATATTCATCTACCATTCTGTCGCCAGTGAGATACTTGATTGGTTGCATGGCCGATCATGTTTATATGATAGATTTTCACAACATCGACAGGGTGTTGCGCCAGTTTGGGGAGCAGCAGGATGTATCTGATTCATATACATATTTTGCTTGGAGGTCGAGGGATGCTGCTATTTGGGGTGCTGTAGTATCACTAGATGCTGCTCACACTGAGTTCTTAGGTTTACTTCATGTGGCATGGACCTGGCGCTCTGCCATTGTAGCCCCAGGTTTGTCTTGTTTCTGATTGCTTATGTACTTCCTTTCTGCTCTTGGTTATTGCTCGTATCTCATTTTGATACTTATGTTTTAACGATATGGTACTGATAGTTGAATTTGTCTTTTGCAGACACTACACCACAGTATGATGCCCATTGGTTGCAGCATCGGCCGATTGCACCGACAGATGTCTCACGTCCTATTCCCAAGACTGTTATGAGGAGGGCCCGATGGGTATGGCATGGTAGGGGAGGTCATGATGGAGGGAGAGGTGGTGGCAGGGGACGGAGGGATGGGGGAGAGATGGTGGTAGGGGTGGGAGGGATGGTGGGAGAGACGGAGGATGAGGTAGGGGTGATGATGGAGGTGACGATCCTGGTCCCGGGGGACTGGTGGTGGGGTTAGGACTAGAGGTGGCTAGAGTGGGGGTCATACTAGTTCTACTAGAGTTGGGTTGGGTGCTATTCTGGAGGATGAGGAGGCTATAGAGGAGGAGGCACCCCAGTTAGTTTGGAGGGTGCACAGGCAGACAACTGTAGTTTTGGCTCCCAAAAATGAGGATAGAGTTATTATTGAGGATGTTGACATGGAGATTGCTGATATAGACATGGAGGCTCTAGATGAGCAGAGTGCGGAGACAGGTTCCTCTGGGGATAGTGGCAGTACTGGGAGTAGCACAAGGGAGAGTTCAGAGAGTGTTGATCATTTTGTGGTTTTTAGGTGGAGAGGAGATGAGGGATTGGGGGACAGGACAGGGGAGGGAGACATGGACATTGCTATGGGTGGTATGGATGATGATCCCTCAGAGGTGGAGTGCCTCACCCAGTAGGTTCAAGACCTTCAGGACCGTCTTGCCTTATCTGATGCGCGTACTACTACTTTAGAGGCTCGTGTTACAGCAACTAAGTCTCGAGAGCGACAAGCTCATTCTGAGGTTCGTTCTTTCATTGATAGTGTACAGGATGTTGCACACAGACATATTCTGGATAGGTATTATAGATCTGGACGAGATGCTCAGAGGGAGATTGATTATTAAAGACACCATTATGAGGGCGTCGTTCCTACAGCTCAGAGGGTGCCTAGCTACATAGCTTCGTAGAGATCCAGTAGGGCCCAACATTCTTAGAGTAGTGGTGTCAGAGCTCCTGGGTCCTCTCATAGGATAGATTCTGATATGCCACCCCCTCGTCCACCTCCTGGCGAGGGTAGGGGTAGCTCTTGTTGACCATGTTCATGTACCATTTTTGTAGTGATTCCATTGTTGACTCTAAGTAGTACCATTTTTGTATCCCGACACACTGATATTTATTGATATACATGGTGATTACCTTCTTTGATCAGACTTGCGACTCTTCATAGTACTCAGATATTTTGATTTATATGCGATGCAGCTAGTGTTTTTTTATATGATGTGCAATGGTTTACTTTGCTATATGTATGATTCTACATGATTTGGTGTTTTATATGATGAGATTATATGCAATATAATTCTATTATGCAGACACGTATATGGATGGTTTACTTTTCCTATGATACTGACATGTCATGCAGGATGGTGTAGATGAAGTGCATGTTTATATGAGATGCTTTATGGATGCATGTGATTTTATGATTTATCATGTATGCAACTACTATGTTTTTTACTTTTATGATGCACTTAATGAATGAATGCAATCTACTATGCACAAAATATCTGAGTAATGCATGTGTTAGTTAGAAAGAAGTTAGTTTGGATAGATGTGCTCTGAGATTGATCTAATAGAGTGTTATGATAGAAAAGTTTTTTTTTTGAATTTTTAGATAGATATGATCTGATAGAAAGGATGAATGTCCCAAGTTGCTGCCCCTGTTTCCAATATTTGTCATCATTGCATCTTTTTTTGTATTTTATGATATTCTGGAAGAGCGTCGAATGATCCAGATCACATACCACCTGGATACTGCCATGACCTCTTGATAGCAAAAGGAGTAGAGAGATTGAATAGAAAGAGACCCATAGTGCACCCAAATATTGACCATCTGGGTTCAACTATGTTCTCTATTTTGAAAAGAAAGAGAGCAAAAAGCACCCAGATATTGACCATCTGGATACCGCTTGTCCTCTGAATTAATCTAAAACAAAGAAACCAAGATAGAAATCCTATGCACCCAGAGTCCATCTGGATAACATTGTGAGCTCTTGATTTCCAAAAGGGAAAGCCAAGCAAACAAGATAGAACTCCTACGCCCCTAGAGTCCATCTGGATAGCATCGTGAGCTCTTGTTTTCAACATAAAGGGAAAGACCATAGAAACCAAGATAGAACTCCAAAGCACTCAGAGTCCATCTGAGTAGTGCTACGAGCTCTTGATTCTATAAACCAAACAAGCAAAATAAAAGAGAAGGAATGTCCAATTCTTTCCCAGGGTTAATCTCAGATCGTGGAACTACGCGGCTGCCAAATAAGTGACAGCGCCTACCGCATTTATCCTAAACCATCATGGCCCTGAAATCGAAGTGAACATTCAACAAACAATAATCAAAGAAGATAAGTCATGATCTATCACCTCACATGGTGGATCCTGGAGTAGCATAAGAACATAACCGTGAAATATAGACTAACATCTGACTGACTTGACTGACCTAGTCAACATTTTTGTATGGTTTCTCGATGCAGTTGGATTCTCTTGATTATCTCAAACTCTTTGGATAGGCTTGGCTGGCTTGATTGCTTTGATCGTGTTGGCAGCTGATCAAGTTGTGTCAGATGTGCCCAATGCTTGTTCGTAAAGCTCATGATTATGACAGTATGGAGTGATTTGATGGATCTGATCATGTTGGCAGCTGATCAAGCTATGTCAAATGTGCCCAATTCTTGTTCGCAAAGCTCATAATTGTGACAATTGGTAGTTTGGCTTGGTCGCCTGTTGCTCGCTGATTGAATTGATAGATTGATAAAGTTGTGTCAGATGAGCCGAATGCTAATTTTCAAAACTCATGATTGTGACATTTGATTGACTGGGCATGCTTGCCCCTTTCTCTCTTGATAACCGAGTTGGTTTTATTGCTTTGGTATTTTTTCAATTTTTTTGAATGTTTTTTATGAAGATTGATTTTCTCTTATTTTTTGATATTTTTAGGATTTTTGATGAGTTTTCCAATTTTTAGGATTTTTCAGGACATTTGGAATTGTCCCCTAGTCTAGTGGACCAGTATTAACCATGGGTAAGTGCTTGGTGCTCATAGCGGTTTTGTGCTTCTGGATATAGCTTGGGATAGTCAGTCTTGTATTTTAAAGTGTGCTCAAGCTTTTGGAGCTCATTGATGGTGAAGCTGGATTTGAACACTTGGCGCCTGTTTGCCAGGTTTTCACCAAGGTACCTACTCAATAGCACTTGATTGTCAGGTTTTCACTGAGAGAGCGATTTTTTTTTCTCTTTACTTTTTTTCTTTTTTTCTTTTTTTGATTGTCACTAAGGCACCTGATTGCCAGGTTTTCACCAAGGTAACTTTTGTATTTTTTTATTTTTTTTGGTATTTTCTAGATATGTAGATAAATGCCTTAACCATAGAGACCTTCAAGGGTAGAACCTCTTTAGGTGCATGTTATGGATGTATCCGGGGAGTTGATCTCCTTCGGGTGTTGCTAGTATGAATGCCCCACTCTGAGTAGAGCTAATAATAACAAATGTTCCTAGCCATTTAGGCTTGAACTTTCCAGGTTTGACTCGCTCTGCTTGATTTTTCTGATTTTCCATGAGGACAAGGTCTCCTACCTCAAATGTTCATGGCTTCACCTTCTTGTGATAGTTCTTTCTAAGGTGATTCTGATAGCCTTGTAAGTGGTCAAAGGCATGTTGCCTTCTTTCATCTAGTAACTCTAGTTCATAGAGCCTTGCTACTCTGTAGTCTTCATCTGAAACTAGGTTCTTCAATGATATCCTCAGTGATGGGATTTCTAATTTGAGGGGCAATACTACCTCTGATCCATAGACTAGGGAGAAAGGAGTGGCTCCTATAGGTGTTCTCACACTAGTTATGTATGCCCATAATGCGGGACTAAGCTGTAAATGTCAGTCTTGCCCTGATTCATTCACTATTTTCTTCAAGATTTTCAAGATCATTTTTTTTGTAGCTTCGGCTTGGCCATTCCCTTGAGGGTAGTAAAATGAGGAGAACCCTTGTTTGATGTGGAATTGTTCACATAGGTCTTCAACATCCTTTTTCTGGAAAGGGGTACCGTGATTTGTCAGGATTGTTTGGGGGATCCCGTATCGACAGATGATGTGGTTAAGCATGAACATCGCTATTTGTTTTCCAGTGATGTAAGTGAGGGGAATTGCTTCCACCCACTTGGTGAAGTACTCCATTGCTTCTATGATGTACTTGTGTCCGTTTGCTGAAGAAGGTGTAATTTTGCCCACTAGGTCAAATCCCCACATTGAAAATGGCAATGGTGATGTGATAGGACTTAGCTCCTGAGCTGGTGCATGGATGAGGTCTCCATGAATTTGACACTGTCTATACCTTTGAACATGCTTGTGTGCATCTGTCTCTATTGTGGGCCAATAGTATCCCATGCAGATTATCTTCTTAGCTAAGTTGTTTCCACCTCCGTGGGTTCCAAAAATTCCTTCATGTACCTCGTACAAAGCTTTCTAGGATTCCGTGGAAGTGAGACATCGTAGTAACATTCCATCTAGACTTCGTCTGTATAGAGTAGTCGAGAGGATGGTATACCTAGAGGCTTGGCGGATGAGGGCTTTTTTATGGTTCCTAGACAAGTTTGGAGGTAAGACATTATTTTGGAGATAGTTATAGACATCTTGGTACCATGGGGACTCAGGACCAACAAGGACACATGTTGATTCTGTGATAGATTCCTGATGTGATGGCATCAAGATTTTCTCCACTAGAAACTGGAATTTTGTTTTGTTACCTGGCATATCAATCAGTGATGCTATGGTAGCCATTGCATCTGCAGCTTTGTTTTGTGCTTGTGGGACTTGCTCGAAGAGAATGTAATGGAACTTGGTGCGCAGTTGTTCCATCTGTGCTCTGTATGGTATGAGTTTCTCATCTTTTGTCATATAATCACTGTTGACTTGATTGATGACCAACTGTGAATCGCCAAAGACTCTAAGGTTCTTGATTCTCCATTGAATTGTTATCTTTAGACCGATGACCAGTGCTTCATATTCTGCTATGTTGTTGGTGCATTGGAAGTTAAGTCTGAAAGACTTTCAAATTGTATCATGATCTAGAGTGATAAGAACTATCCCTACCCCCGCACCATGGTTCGTACACGATCCATCAAAATAAAGTTTCCATACCTTGATCACTGGTTGTAGTGTCATGATAGATTCGTCAGGAAAGTCAGAGATAATAGGCTGGTGGTCTTGAATTGGTGCCTCTGCTAGTTGATCTACTATCACTTTTCCTTTGATATCCTTTTTGTCTACGTACTCAATGTTGAACTCGCTTAAGATCATTACCCACTTTGCCTGTCGTCCTGTGAGCGCTGCTTTGCTTAGGAGGTACTTGAGAGGATCAATATGTGCAACCAATTTCATTTGGTGACTCAACATATAGTGTCTTAGCTTCTAGGAAGTGAAAACAACTGTCAGGCATGACTTCTCAATTGGTGTATAGTTTAGCTCATATCCAACCAAAGTCCTGCTTAGATAGTAGATGGCCCTCTCTTTTCTTGCGTCATCATGTTGTGCCAAGAGTACACCTAACATTGATTCCGTCGCTGAGATATATAGAAGCAATGGTCTACCTTGTACTGGTGGTACCAATATATGAGACTTAGGAAGGTAGTATTTGAATATCTGAAATGCATGTTTGCATTGCTCTGTCCATATGAACTTGATGTCTTTATGCAATAGATGCTGGAATGGGTGGCACTTGTCTTCCAGTTGAGCTATGAAGTGTCTGATCGATTGGAGCCTTCCTTGTAACCCTCTTAGTTGTCTCAGGTTTGATGGTGGAGGCATGTCCAATATTGCTTTGACCTTTGCTGGATCCACTTTGATTCCTTTGTGTGATACTATGAACCCCAGTAATTTTCTGTTGTGACACCGAATGCACACTTTTTTGGGTTTAGAAAGACTTTGAATTCCTGTATTCTATCAAAGATGGGTCCCAAAACCTATAGATGATCCTTTCAAAGTATTTATTTGGCTAGTATGTCATCCACATAGTCTTCCATTATCTTGTGGATGAGATCATGAAATATAGTCGTCATAGCCCTTTGATATGTCGCTTTGGCATTCTTTAGACCAAACGACATGACATTCCAACAATATGTTCCCCAAGGACATGTGAAATTTGTTTTGTGTTGGTCCTCTGGTGCGATCCTTATTTGATTGTAACCTGAAAATTCATCCATGAGTGATAGCATTTGATGTCTGGCAGTTAAGTCTACTATCATATCAATGTTTGGTAAAGGAAAGTCATCCTTGGGACATGCTACGTTGAGATCCCTGAAGTCTGTGCAAATTCATATCTGACCACACGTGCTTTGTAACTAGTACCAGATTAGATATCCAGTCTGCATATGGTATAGGTCTGATGAACTTAGCATCCAGGAGATTTTTCAATTCGGCTTTGACTAGCAATGCAACGTGGGGGTGCATCTTTCTCAGCTTTTGTTTGACAGGTTTGGTGTTGGGTAGCAATGGGAGATGGTGTAGCACTAGCTATTGATCCAACCCTGGCATATCCACGTAGGACAATGTGAAATTGATCATTCTTTCCTTGAAGAAACTAATGAACTATTCTCTCTCCTCAGGGGTGAGTGATTTCGCCAAGTATATGTTCTTTGGGTTCTTGTCATCCCCCAAGTTGATTTCCTTTGTTTCTTCTGCTAGTAGTGCTAATTTATCCTCTATCAAGGGGAGGAGCTCCATATTTCCATCTTCTAGCACCTTAGTGAGGTTTTCGCTAGAAGATACGTCTTCTTTTAGCTTTTTATTCTTTTATTCTTTTTTCTTTTGTGGACTGGAAAGAGGAGCTTCCTCCCCGAAATATGTTGCTCTGTCTAGGTTAATGGAGAAGTCAGCCTTGTGATCTCCTAACGGAATGCCTTCCCTTAGTCCCATGAAATGAGATATTGCCTCATCATTCTCAAAGACATCTAGATCAGGTGGTCCTTGTTGATCCCATTCTATAAGCTCAGGGTGTACAAGACAGACACTTTCACAATTGTTTGGCTCTGGTTGACTGAAAGGGACCGCTGATATGGTGCCTACAAAATTAGATTATGATGTGGACGCACCACTTGAGGTCTGATAGATGACATGTTTGTCTATATAGGGTTGTTTGGTGATGGTCAGTTGGTCAAATAGGTCTGCTAGATTTATGATAATTTTAGCCCGAGGGAAAAAATATGGGATTGACGGTTCAGAGTCGTGGAGGGATCTCCACTCATACTCATGCGAGTCAGTCTTAATGGAATGTTCATCCAATGTCTCACTTCCTTGGTTATCATTGATTGCTATGTGTAGGTTTATTTTGGATTGTGTTGTTCCCTCTTCAGCAGGCAACAACTGCGCTAATATGTTGCTTATTAGGACATGCTCTGTGTTGTGCCCCCAGTGCATTTCTGCTATTTGCTCTTGATTGACTTGAATGTCTTGGATCACCAGACTAGTGTTTTTTTTTCCATAGCCCAATCCTCTCATGTTTCTCTAGGTTGGTGGGAGAGGCAATTCATATATGCCTTATTGTCTTGCCCCCAGCCCAGTTGTACCATCATACCCAAATCTTTGTATCATTGTGTAACCATTACCATAGTTTGACAAGGGTAGTGGTGGTTGAATTGTCTCATGGGAATCTCGGTATAACCAGGTATTGATGTCTTGTTCAAAAGGATTTTCTTTGGCTATGTCTCCCCATCGAACAAAGGTTGTGGGTGGACATCTGAAGAGAACCGGCTATGGAGTTTCTATTGCAATAATCGGTTGCAGCATGCCATGAGTTCTTGGGATTTGAGGCATGTGTGTGATGGTAAAAGCCTCTTCATATCTGTATTCACCACAACCCTTATCCGTGATGGATATCTTTCCTGCTTTCTGTGTGATATCTTTAAGATTTGAATTTTAAGAGGATGAGATGCTTGCATCTTGTTTAATGACTATCTTTCCTGCTACTCATGTGACATCCTTGGGATTCCAATCTAAAGAGGATGCGATGCTTTCATCTTGGTTTGATGGTACCTGGTTATCAGTGTTGATTTGGACCGCATTACAATATTGGAATGGATTGAGATCTCCCTCTATGATGATCTCCTCTCCCTAGTGAGGGAACTTGATGCATTGATGGTATGTCGAAGGTACAGCTTGCATTTCATGTATCCAAGGTCTCCCTAGTAACATGTTGTATCCCAACTCAAGGTTTAAGATTTGGAAGGGTGTGTTTTTTACCATAGGACCAATGCAAATAGGTAGAATGATAATACCCTTAGAGGACCTTTCCTATTCATCATAAGCTCCGATATTTATCCTCCTTGTGACATCAATGCTTGATTCTGAATAGCCCAGTTGCTTGATTAACTTTAGATTACAAATGTTTAACCCAGCTCCACCATCAACAAGGACCCTACAAATAGCGCTTTTGTGGACCTGGACAAGTAAGTACAGAGGATCGTTATGCATGGGTTTATGCGGTGGCACATCACGGTCTGTGAATGTGGCATGTTTGTTAGCTGCTATATGGTTGACCATCATTTGGAAGCTCTCAGGTGTTATGTCCCTTGGGACAGCTGCATTCTGAAGTGCTTGGTCAAGTGCCAGTTTATGCTGCAGAGATATGCGCAATAGGTCAAACATGGAGATCTGGGTAGGTGTGCACTTTAGTTGGTCCACTATTCTTGTTTGTGGATCTGAGTTTGCTATAGGATTGGCCAATGTAGTAGTTGAGGATGATACTCCTTGCAAGATGACTCTGGTGTGATGTGTTGTTACAGCACAATTGTTACCTTATTCTTTGATAGTGATTGTAGCCACATGGCTATCTGAAGGATTGAGGCAATTGATAACATTATCACGATTGGCATATGTATAGTTAACTTGTTTTGTTTGTCCACCAGACCCGAAGGCTTTTCCCTTGTTGAGATCATGAAAGGTATCATTGAATATAGTGTGATCAGTTGTGCCTTTGGTTTGAGTATTTGTCACATCAATGATCCCTATGTCAATCAGATCTTGGATAGCATATTTCAATCGGTAGCAGTTGGCCATTTTGTGCCCTTTTACCCGATGAAACTCGCAGAAATCTTTGTCATTATACCACCTTGGTTTTTTTTCATCTTGTTCAAAGTCTCTAATTTCTGGGAGAGTGATGGTGTTTGATTGTATCAACTTGCGTAAAGCTGATTCTATTGGCTCTCCTAATGGTGTGAAATCTCGTTGCTGGAATTGAAACTGTGGTTTGTGTTGATTCTGTTGTTGATTGTTTGACACAGCGGCTGCTTGTACAAGGGGAGGTTGGTTTTGGGTGTACGCTTATTGAGTGGGCCCTGTGGGTTTTTGGTTGGCCACAGGTGTGCCTTGCAGTAACACCTTGGGTTGTGCATAGTTGACTATCTTCACATCAATGACACCATCGCTTGTGACATTTTTGTTTTTGTTCCACCACTTAGCTTTGTCTGTTGCATTTTTTTTTGTATTCATTTGTGTGGGATCTGCAAGGATTCCTCATTTGACTAAGTTTTGCTCACAATGAACTCCTCTTTCAATGAGTTGTGTGAAGTTCGGAGCTAACTGTAACTCTGTTGTGAATGACATGTCTAGAATTAGATTGTCAACAAACATGACTATTAAGTCTTGTTCGAGCACATCATATGTTATGCGATTTTCTGTATTCCTCCATCTCTGTAGGAATTTCACAAAAGACTCTCCATCCTTCTATTTAATGTCGCAAAGGTCCTTGATGCTGACCTTGCGCTCGATGTTATGATGGAAGTGAGCTATGAACTTTTCAGCC
>MU228075.1:1272584-1288870 GCA_018584345.1 Thuja plicata
GTGATGTTGCTTTGTCATCTCTTGTATTACCTTGCAATGATATATTAGAGCAAGAAGATGACATTAATCTTTCCCTCCATGGAGATGAGTTAAGGATTGATGTTAATTATTTTCCTAATATATGTCTTTTCTATGAACCTACTTTAGAATATAATTCTTTCCCCTATAGCGATCAAACTTTAGGTGCTCCTACAATGGTCTTTATTGATGATAATCCTCCTATTTGGGATGAACCTTTGGATTTGGATGTTGATTACTCTCTTCCTCATGAATCCATTAGAGATGATTCTACTTTTTGGTATGAACCCTTGGATAAAGACACTGATTTATTCGCTCCTTGTGAAGATGCTTTGATACAAGAGGATGAGATATTAATAGATGACATATTCATACATGACCATGACTATTTTTATAAAACACACTCTCCTTATGTAGACATTTTAGAGAAAGAAGACAACATTATAAATTCTTTACCTCCATTTGGTATTTCTTCTAGTAATGAGACATTAGCGGGGAATGATATGAATTCCCTTAATGCTCTCCCTCTTCGTGATGATCCTATGGAGAATCCAACACCTACCTCATCTTCTCCTAGGATGTATTCCTTTATTTTTCTTCTTGTGAATCTATCGAACATACTAATGATGACATAGTGATTTTGACTTCTTTTCATATGGCTTCTTGTTATGGTCCTAGTTATCATTTACTAGTTAAACACGGATTCCATATGGTGGACTGGGGAACCCCAAAAATTTTGACAATTGAGTTCGTCTTGAGAACTGTGGTTGAGAGAAGCCACACTCATTTTGCTAGAGTGTGTCTGAAGAGTGTCTTATTGGACAACTCATTTTTTATAGCAACCAGTTCTAGATCTTGGGTATAAGATCAATCCAAAGCCTAGGGGAAATAGAAGGTTAACGCATCTTCCCAACTATCTGACCCAATCTCAGAGCCTCTAAGAGCCAATTAGATGAGCAGTTGGAGAAATCCCATAAGCTGGCACAATCAACATGCTATGGAGTAAGATTTGGTCTCGGAGCCACCTCGGTAGGCTTCCTACCCCTCTAGATACAACTCCTTCCCTGGTTACCCCATTTGTTATTCCAAGTGATGACGAGATCGAAGAAGAGGCAGCAATTGTCGCCTTTGGGGCGCCGCTCCAAAGAAGAAAGAAATAGAAAGAAGATAGATCCCCTCCTGATAAGGACTTGAGCCCAGAACCTAAAAATGTGACCAAGGTCCAAGATATTTCCTCCACTTCCTCTTCTCAAAAGAATGACGCCCCAAGAGATATATTGTATGCCACTCAGATCAATGTTGACAAATTCTTCTAGATTTATGAGCTGGGCAATCTTCACGCAATGGAAGAAAGGGAAACCAAGGAGGTGACACAAGAACCAGATATAGGTACACTCTAGGAGGAAGAAAAGATTGAATAAGCACAAAATCATTCCCAAGAGTGAGAGGAAGAACACTAACAAAAATAGGTCGAGAGAAAAGTAGAGGAAGAAAAGAAAGAAAAAAAAATGGATTGAAGAGAAACTATCGACATCGAGAGAAACGGGACCCAGTGGGAAAACCATACCCCTAGATGAAATTCTCCAACACACAACATGTGACCAAGGTATATTTCCTCCTCTGCATCAAGGCTTGTTTCCTCCCCCAGACATCTATAATAAGGACAATACATTGGGACTTCAGCAGGAACCCCAAGATGAATAAGTGTTGCACCTGCCACCATCTTCCCCGCTCGCTAAGATATCCCGAGAAATTATACAGGGACGGGGGAAGAAAATATAGGTAATAATCCCATCAATAATGTTGATGATATAATTATGGGGGACCTAGAGAAAAGGCCTAGAGGTACCTTGAGTTGAAAAGTAATAAGTGAAACACAAAGCCCTCCATAGTGGCTCGTAGAGTCCCAAAGGAGGAAAATACTGATAAAAGTATCAACCCCTTTGTCCCTTGATGAGATGTTGGTCTAAGGCCAAGTGGTGGATAAGACAAAGAAGGGTTGAAACCTCTAAACTACCTGGAGGGACCTAGATGGAAATATGGTAGCCCCACCGGCGGATAGGGAGGAATCAAAGGTAGCGGCCGGGGATTATACCATAATGGATATTTCCCTGTGTCGAAGACACCGAAAAGGAGAATTGGATCTCCTAGAAAAAGAAAATTGAGTCATTCATGACCAATAGGAAAAGGACTATCAAAAGAGAAAAGAACTAGAAGATTCAGAGTCAAAATTTCAAAGTTTTTTAATAGAGTTAGAGCTCCCCCTATCTTCTGCAATGCCTGGGCCCTCCGCCCTTGGAACATTGCTTCTCAAGGGCGACGTGGACGCACTTCAAAAAATGAAGAAGAAGACATTAGTTGTAGATAAATGGATTAATGAACAATTAGAAGCTATATGTAGATTCTTATCAAAATCCCTCCCAAATTTATATAAGGTTGATGCTCTTGTCAACTAATTGAATAAATTACTCCCAGAATTGTAGGCCTAATCCGAAAAATAGGAGGACTAGAAGGACAGTCTTGACCAAATCCTAAATTTGGGAGAGAAGAATTTGGCTGAGAAAATATTGTTGGAGAATGAGATCTATGAGTTCCCAAAGACCCAGTACAGTAGACTTGAATTATGAATTCAGATGAGCAAGCAACTGGTAAAGGTCTTAAGTACACATATGGTTGCGGTCCAAAATCTAATGGACCAGTATGCATCATTCGTCCAGGAGTTCACATCATCAAATCCATCAAGCCCCGGAGGATTTTCCCCTATTGATTCTTTATTGGTTAAGTTTGATGAGTTTTTTTATGCTCGATTCTGGCAGCCAAGAGATTTTTTTATGCTCGATGATGCCACTCGAGCCACCGCCAAAATGAAATAAAAGACCACAGATGCCCAATATTACATTGATGAGGCCTTTGGACATATGGATTTCCTAAAAGAGGTGGATGAAGAAGGCATAGCACAGATGATTGGATCCTTCAAAAATTTTCAATAATAATAAGCCCTCCAGACTTCTATACTTTTTCTCCCACAGATTTCTTCTTCTATTCATTATTATTTGAGCATAAGCTCTCAGAGTCTGGAGTTCTAGACTTTATTATTCATATTATTTGTAGTGGTATACATAGATGATTTCCCCAAAGCCTACCAACCACCATCTCAAATCATTGTCAGTCTTATGTCAGAGGTTTAGCAGGTGCAACACGACACAGAGTTGATAGGAGAAGGGTAAAAGATTGCACACATCTCCCCAGTGCCCAAGGTGTCGATCCAACATTTAATGTTTAGGGTACGGGGAAGGTACTTAAAGATATAGAGTAGCCTCTACATTAATGGAGCACTTGGTTTGAAGCAACTAGAAAGCACAAGTCAAATCCACATGTACAATGGGGTGCTTCCTGATGATTGATCTCCCTGATTTCTCCTCTTGTCTTCTCTTTTCTCTCTTCTATATTCTCAATGATTATATATAATAAAAATACTCTGACAGTGCCGGTAGTATTGATTGTGAATATTGTATTTAATGTAAATAAGTAGGTTTTATGGATTGAAGATCCCGAGGTAGATAGTAGAAGCTTTTCTATAAATAAGAAGTATGATGCCATTTCAAGGGTAAATGAAATTGATTATTTTTTATGTCTATAGTTGTTGTTGTTTTCATGCTCTTAGCTTAGTGTTTGATCAATATCAGTAGATTAATGCTCTCTTGGATCCATGGATGTACCGACCAGTGATGTTGGATTCTTGAAGTCAATAAAGGAATGAACAAATTCTCTTGGTGTTATGCTTTACATTGTCTCTAGTTCTAGACTTAATGAATGCATTTCATGTTGTATGCTTCTTAATGTCCCTTGCTCTAGTTCGTTGATAGTTAAAATGCAATACTCTACCGAGCTACTAATGTAAGTTTGATTAATGATCATATATGCATTTGGTATTATTGTTAGTTTTATATCTGGAGAATTGTTGATGTTTGGTGATTATAATGTGACTATAAGTAGATTAATATTCTAACTCTAGCCTATATTTTTGTGTTTTCTTCATCGAAGCTAGCCATTACTTTCAGGAAACCTCACCCTTTCTAAATCCCTTAAATGCAATGAGTTAAAACTAGAAGAACCCATAGAATAAAATAGTCACCTATCCAAATAAACATTTTTATGCACCATTATGATCCAACTACTAGGCTCTTGGAGGCAAGGAGAGCCTGCTCTCTGCTGAACCTCTTCAGGCAAAGTTGGTTGATACTCCCGTATCCGGTGACAACCCCCACCCCTGTTGGTGAGACCATCACAAATTCCCGTCAATAGGATCCAATATAATAATCATTTATTTTCAAAATTTCATGCCACATATATCACACCTATCACCACACAACACCTTCTATATTTAACTTGATCCATCCAGTGGGTACTTCTAAAACAATGGAAGCAAGTTCTTCCAAGACGGTTCCCCAAGGTCAAAACTCTAGTGTTCTTCAACCTTGTCTCCTACCCAATCAAAGACCTCTCCTACAAGGGGACCTAAACAATAATCTCCTAGTGGTATTCAACCAAGTGTTACTTACAACTAAGGACCACCCCTAATCATTCAGGGGAACCTCAACAACAACCTTCGGCCAACCCTAATTATTCATGGATTCTTTCTAGCCCTTTTAGACAATATGGAACAATTGGGTCCAATAATTCCCATCCTACGACACCACCCTATTATGTTCTACCACCATATGTACCTATAAAGTATCTAAACATGGGGTATAGACCCCCATACAATCAGACATTGTCCTATAACAATGGGATCCCATTGGCTAATCCTTAACGCAATGTCATCCACACAAACACCCATTGAAGTCCTCTCTCAAAAACTCCTAACCCTCCAACAATTGGTCATAAGTCTACAAATATGCACTCTTAATAGGTCTTACACATCATCTAAACTTAGTCCTTTTCCATTTGATAGGATTCTATACATGCCACCTTTTCCACACAACTTTGAGACACCTAAATTCGATAGGCATAAGGAAAAGGGTGATCCCCAATACCACATACAAGAAATTTTCATGGACTAGATAGAATTGGCATATGACGACACCTACCTTATGAGAATTTTTACATGTAGTCTTTGTGGGTCATCCATGGAGTGGTTTTCAAGACTTCCTCCTAGGATATAATCATGCAATGAACTAGCTGAAAAGTTCATATCACACTATTCACACAATATCGTCATGGAAATAATATTAATGGATCTTTTCACTACCAAGAAAAGAGCGGGGATAAATTTTCCTTGTTTCTACAATGTCGAAGGAATATTTCCTCCAAGGTATCTTTCCACATACCCATGAAGGAAAAGATTCAGATGTCCATTCAAAACTATCAACTAGACATGATGTGTGAACTAAACTCCCAGCACATTGAGTACTTTGAAGAGCTAGATGAGAAAGGGTTAAAGGAAAAAATATCCCTCACCTTAAAGGGAGTAATCAAGAAAGATACTAGTACTACAAAAGCCTATGAAAAATCCAAATACTGGTCCAAGAAAAAGAATATGACAAATGAGGGCGTTGTCGACACTAAAATGGCACAACCTGTCCTACGGATAGAAGAACCAACAAATGTCCAAAAAACCCAACCATCACAAAATGTCCAAAATGTCAACAACATTGGTCCTAAGGAGAATCTCCAGTCAAACCAGTAAATCTTCAACCAAATTTTTACAAGAAGGACCCAAATTCCATGCAAATTATATTTTATGCCTCTTTCAGAACCTCTTGAGATCATCCTGAAGAACCTGTTACAGTCTCATTCTATTAATATGCCAGAGATAAGATCATATGATGTTCCCTATAAACCAGAATTATGGAATGACAACATCTTCTATGATTATTATTAAACTAAAGGACACAAAATAGCCAGTTGTTTTCAGTTGAAGAACATTGTCCAGGATTTCATCGAACATGGTGAATTGAAGTTGTCGTAAATTCTTGCACCACTAACCAAGACCATAAGATATTTTAGAATCTATTTATGGATCATGGAAAAGGTAAGGCCTATACATACATACAATATAATAAGGCAAACCTCACCTATACCAAAAAATATCCCAACTTGACCATAAACACCATCACTATCTGAGGTCCAGACACTAACTGTGTTGTTATCACCTTTCGCTCCAAAATTGCAATACAAGGGACCTCGTAAAAAAATTTTGTTCCAAAAAAATAGTCCACTATTCCATCATGTTAGTATAACATATTAGGCCATCTGAATAAGACCTTGACACAAATCTCCATCTTTGAACTGCTCCGCATTTCGCTAAACTATAAGGCAGTCTTAGATACAACCCTACAGCAGTCATCTATCCCAAAAGACATAGAAGTTGATGAGTTTCAAGCCATGCTTGTATATTTTTCCATACCACACCATGTCGCTTTCAGTAAGAAGGAACTTCTAGTACATAAACTATCCTATAATGATCCTTTACATCTAGAAGTCTTTGTCCACCTCCACAAAATTAGGCGAGTCTTGATAGATGGAGGATTTGGTCTAAATATATGTACACTAAAATTGGTATAAGTATTGGGATACTCTAATACTTATGTAGATAATACCAAAAAGATCATAATAAGAGCTTATGATGATGAGGAAATTACTTCCAAGGGTGTGATAAGCCTCCCAATCAAACTCAGTCTAGCAACACAAGACATTGCATTCCAAGTACTGGACCTAGAGCTAGGTTATAACATGTTCATGCGAAGACCATGGATTCATTCCATGTAAGTTGTATCATCTACATATCATCATTGCCTTAATTTTCCTCATGATGGAGTTGAGATAACCATTCCTAGTAATAGAGATCCTTTTCTTTACTACATAAATTTAAGAGGAGCTATTTCAAATCAAGTACCCAACAACTAGGAGGCATTTATTGTTTCCTCGTCTCAAAACATAGGTTCTTCTAGCCTTGCTAAATCAACTGCAGAACCCACATCAGAACTCAAGATCAAAATTCAAGAGAAAGGATGTGGATAATACACCTATGTAGACTCCTTTCGTGTAGGCAAGTTACCTATCTCACCTCATTCGTATGGAAAACCTAGGAAACCTCTTAAGAGGAAACAACAACTAACAATTGTCTATCCACCAACAATTTTCATAAGATGGGGTGGTATACATGAATAAATCATCAAGTACAACTTATCTTCTTGGTTGTACACCGACGAATAACCCAATGAGGTCAAAATTTTAGTACATAAATATGGATGTGTGTACACCATTATCTAGAAACAAGGGTATAATGGACTCTTTGGCCTTAGAAAGAATGGAAAAGGAATTATGGAACCCATTGAACCTACCCAAAACCCAAGGTTTCACAATTTAGGTTACAAGCCACCTGCATAAGGCATTTCAAATATCTCGTCGCCTACTGATATTAATTATTATTTTTATAAACAAGTTGAGACATTTAAAGAATCTCATTCAGATACAAACTCGAATGATTATGAGTAGAATTCCCCACATACCACTAGTACCCTACATCTTAACACTGCCATTGCTCAACTATCTTTACAAGATAGAGCCATAGATGACCAAGCTTGGATTGAGGAATTTTGGAAATGATGAGAAGCTTCATCCTTGTCTTCTTAAAAAACCTACGAATCAGTTACTAATTCATCTATCAATACATTGACCAAAATCCCAATTTCCTCCTTCCAAACCAAGGATAACATGACTTTGGTTTACCTTGACCTTATTGAGTGGGAATAAAAAAATCCACCAACCATACACGTCTTTGATAATGATGAAGCTATTGTTGAATTCTTTGTCCTAAGATAAGGTGTACCTATGGGATACCATAAGGCAGTTTTCACCATATAATTGGACAAAACAATATACTTTGGGGAGCTATATCAATCATCTAGTTGTAAAACTAAAAATAATGAAAATGTAAGGCTATTAGGTAAAAACCTAAAGGCACATTTTAGTTGTAAAATAGTAAAAACAAAAGACATATCTAAGGTTAAAAACCTCTTCGAGGTGCTCGAGGATGGAGAGATTGATATACTCCCCACTACTAAGGATAGTTCAGCACTTCTAGTGGAAAACACAGATAATCACCACTGGCACTACAGAAACACAAAGACTAATCCACTTGGCAGATTCGTTAACACCATAGGAGAGAGAATAGTTTATACAGTTCTTCAAAGATAGGAAAATTAACTTTTCTCAGTCATACTCTAACATTCCTGGGTTAGATCCAAAACTAGTGCCCCATCATCTACCACTAAAGCTAGGGGAAAAGCCACACAAACATAAACTCCACAAGATGCATCCTAAGATAAAATTGTTCGTCAAAGAAGAACTAAAAAAGGTACTCAATGCAGGCTTTATAAAACCTATAGACTATGATGGTTTGATATCTAATGGTGTGTATGTCCAAATCTAGTGGATCCAAAAGAGTTTGCACTGATTTCAGGGACCTAGATTTGGCATGTCCAAAGAATGATTTCCCATTGCCAAATATTGACATGATTGTCGACCTCACTTTTAGGTATAAAATTCTATCTTTCATGGATGATTTCTTTGGGTATAATTAGATCAAAATTGCACCATATAATCAACACAAAACAACTTTCACTTTTGAATGGGCACCTATTTCTATTGTATCAACCCTTTGGCTTAAAAAATGCTAGTGCTACATATCAGAGAGCCATGATGACTATTTTTCATGATACAATGCACATCATGATGGAGGACTATGTTGGTGATAAAAAAATCTATAGAAGAGACTATGTATTTATCTATATTAGAGCCAGTATTTGATAGGCTTCAGGAATACAGGGTCTGATTAAAGCCAAAGAAATGTGTATTTGGAGTCACATCAGGAAAGTTTTTGGGATTTATTTTCTCCCATAAAGGAATAGAGATTGACCCTTAAAAAGGTCCTACAATAATCAAAATTCCTCTACCAACAACTCTAAAGAACCTTAGAATTATACAGGGTAGATTAGAATTAGTCATAAGATTCATCTCACAACTGGCAGAAAAGTGTCATCCATTCTAGTACCTACTACACAAAGACATAAAATTTGAATGGATAGAAGATTTTCAAAATGTCTTCCAAATATTGAAAGAACATCATCTTTCAGAACCTGTTTTAGTGGCACCCATTTCAGATCAACCCCTACTATTGTAAATCTTGAATACAAAGCACTCGTTGGGGGCATTATTAGCACAAAATGAGTTAGATGGAAAGGAAGGGGCCATATACTACATCAGCTGGACACTTGTGGCTTAGAAGATAAACTTTACTTCCATTGAGAGAGCATGTTTTATTGTAGTTTTTGCTTCGTAGAAACTCAAACATTGCATGTTGAGTCACAAGATGATCCTAATTGCTAAGATTGACGCATTGAAATATTTGTTTAGCAAAGAAACATTGACAGGGCATCTAGCCAAATAGGTCATGATTCTAAGTAAGTTTGATATTGATTATGTAGAGAGAAAAGCAATAAAAGGTCAAGCTATTATCGACCAACTAGAAGATGCGCCCTTACCTTCAATTCATCCACGGTTGATAGAATTTATAGATGAAATAATATTCACCCTAGAGGAGAAGAAACACTGGAAATTATACTTTGATGAATCTCACACACAAAGGGCATCAGACGTTGACATAATCTTTATTAATCCTCAAGGAGACTCCATTCCTAGGTCTTACAGGCTGAGTTTTAACTACACCAATAATATAGATGAGTATGAAGCACTAATCATAGGTCTTAAAACAATTGTCTAGAGGAAGATCAGACACCTAAAATTTTACGGGGACTGTCAATTGATTATCAACCAATTCAATTGATTATCAAGAAACACTTTGAACATATATCATTTAAAAAAATCCCCAGAATCAGGAACATGGTAGCAGATACCATGGCCACTATAGGATCTTTGTTGGACATGTCTCTCGATGTGACACATTGCAATTTCATGGTTAAACAACTCATGGTCCTTGCCTTTGAAGTCCCTAAGTTTGAGGTTGTGTGTGAAATATTTGGCCTCAATTCTCCATGGTACCAAGAAATTTATGCTTACCTAAATATCCAAACCATTCCCCTTGACTTATCCCATAACCAAAAGACATCCTTGATAAGGCAAGCCTCTCGTTACACTATCATTGTCAATACACTCTATAGACTTAGTCTAGATGGAATACTCCTCATATGTTTCAAATTAGAAGAAGCATAAGTAACGATATTATAAGTACATGAAGGTATTTGTGATGCCCTTTCTAGTGGCTTGACCTTAGCCAAGAAGCATCTAAGAATTGGGTATTATTGGCCCACAATGGAGATAAATTCATGCCTATTTGTACAGAAGTGCAGAAAGTGCCAGATTCATGGGAACCTCATCCATGCACTAGCTCAGGAGCTGCAACCACTCACCTCACCATAGCATTTATCGCAATGGGGTTTTGTTCTCATTGGAAAGATTCATCCTTTATCCATTGATGGTCATAAGTATATAATCACAACCACTGAGTATTTTACAAAGTGAGTTGAATCAATCCCAATGACCTACACCATTGGAAAACATATTTCCAAGTTTCTCTTAATCTATATCATAAGTTGGTACGGTATTCCACTGACCATCATTAAAAATAATGGCTCCCCCTTCAAAAATAAATAGGATAAGCTCTGCCAAGGATTCCATATCCACCACACATATTTTCATGATACTTTCCCTAGGGTAATAACCAAGCTGAGTGATGTAGGAGCATCTTGGGTTCTTTGGCAATCCTGATCAACCAAAAATGTTTTTGCTTTTGTTCTTTAGCTTGTTTAGAGGTTGCTCAATAAAGTGCTCGGTAACTATTGTTGCTCGGTTACTTATTCTATCTTGCTTTACTGGCAGGTCTCAGTGAATTTTGGTTGCTCGGTGGTATCTTTCACCGAGTTATTTTCGTTGCTCGGTTATCTTCTTACCGAGTTGTTCTTTTTGCTTGGTCATCTTCTTACCGAGTTGTTTAGTTTGAAGTTGGATCTTTTGGCCGACTTCTGCATTTAATTTACATATTGTAATTAATGTGGGATTTCTCATTGGGATGTGTGTGGACCTAAATCTAGGCCTTTACGGTTTCCTATGTTGGATCTTTAGGTCTTGAGTGCCGACCTCTTTGGTGGATTCTTGTATATATTTGGTTTATGTTCTAAGATTAGGTATTAGTTTTGGGATATAAGGTTAAGTGTTAGCAGATTCATATCATAGGTCTATGACCTCTCATGTAGCAATATTATTCAGTAAACATCTGAATGTATATGGAAGAAACGGGGAAGGCCTTACAACCCGACATGTAATGAGTTTGATGAATTAATACAAAATATATGTTGTTTCTTCTCTCCCTTCTTGTGTTGTTGCTTCCGTGTTGTTTTGCAAGTTGGTTTGGATAGATGGGAGTGCCTTGGGCCCCTATTCTCTCTACCCTCCTTGTGTCACTGAGGCTATGAATAAAACCATTATAAAAATCTTAAAAAGACACTTAATAAAGTTGGTCGAGACTAGTACCTTCAACTCAACCCTGCCTTATGGGCATACCGCACTAGTTTTCATACCCCATAAGAGCCATTAAATACTCACTAGTATACAGTACTTAATCCATCTTTCTAATAGAGGTTTATCTCCCATCATTATGAGTATCCCTTCAATGCATCACTTCAGATGAGGAATATTGAGTATCTCAACTATAGGAGTTAGAATTGCTCGATGAAAAAAGACAAAAGGAACTGACACATTTGCAAGCATATCAACAAAGTCTCAGGAGAAGCTACAATAAAAAGGTCATACCCTGAGCTTTTGAAGTTGGATATTTGGTACTCATGGAGAACCAAAATAATAAAATGGAAAGAGAAAAACCAAGAAAGTTTGAACCAAACTGGTTGGGTCCATACATCATTATATCAGTTTATGGTTATGGATCATATTATATATCCACATCATATCCCATCAAAAAATTGTATCTTTTCAAGTACTATTTATGACTCTTAGAGTAGAATCATTTCAAAAATATCAAAAAGAAAAAATGTTACCTTGGTGAAAACCTCGCAAACAAGCTTCTTTTGGTGACACAAAAATATAAATAGAAGAGAAATAAATTCTTCATATAGTGAAAACCACTTCAGTGGCACCTTGGGCAAGTACTGTGGTGAAAATTAGGCAATTTGATGTCATGTATAGGGATCATCACTCCATTATCTATCATAACTCAAAGTTGATATCACATGTCATTTCACCTCATATTCTACAATAATATCAGTGGTCAACTTGTATTATGGTTTTAAAAATTTCAGTTGTCATTGTCTTATCATATCCTGTCATATTTCAAACGAAGTCAGTCCATCATGGCCATTTTGCAATAAATTGTCCATTCTGTATTGACTGGGGCACCCCAATGTCATGATCCATCAAGTCCTGGAAAAATACCAAAAACATTCAAAAATGTCATAAAACACCAAAAACATTTGCAAAAAGTCTTAAATTTGTTGTCAAAGAGATGTCAAAGACAAACAAAATTTTGCAATAAAACTCCTTTGTACATAAACTAATTCTTTCACATTTTAAAACAGGCATTGAACGATGTTATACAATAAGTCTGAGCTTTAGTGGAACCGAGTCAAAATTGTCAACTAGTCAATAGGTCCTCATCCAAATTGACCAAACCGACTTATCTATCAATCAAACTCAAAACAACAAATCTTTTTTTCAAAAGATCATCTTATCTTATACAAAGGATAGAAACACTTGAAACTAGACAGGTCAATCTACAATGGGGTCTCTCATCTTTGGAACCAAACAACATCAATCAATCATCAAATTTCATTGTATGAACTACTACAAAAAAATAGACACATAATCAAAATGGTTGTTTACTTGTTGAGTCAAGTTGGTCTTATTATGTCTTGATTTTTGCAAGTCTTGTTCCTATGCATCTTTGTGATTCCACAAGCGATTAGAGATGTCGATATGGTTCATGACTTATTTTAATTTGTTTGTTGTTTGTGGGATATTTTCCATGAAGTATTAAAAGATCATTTTGGGTGCATGTGGTAAGATCCTTCACATCCACATATAATATCTAATTTCAAAGCATGTTGCAATAGATAATTCTATTGTGATACGCCACACATACCTTGACTCTTAACGCCCAACCTAGATGGATTTTCCCACATTCCTTGTCTCTTCAAAGTGCCCTATTAAAATGAACAGGGATAATCGTACCTAGATCATTCATATCTAGGTATGATTGTATTCAATTTTTCTACAATAAAAGTGGCTCAATGATGAAATAAATTTCTCAAATAACTCAGAATTTGAAGGTGGTTAAAGGAATTTAAGGTTTTTATCAGGATCCATTATCATTCTCTCTCATCTCCTAATTATCATCACTAACAATTCTCTATCAGTCCTAACAATTCTTTGTGACAGAGTATCATGATACAACAAAAATAATGCATCATGCATCCATAAAGCATGTTAGTATGCATATATCATACATATAGTACATGTCAATGCATCCATCCATCATATAAAGGCATATACAATTATTTTCAATTAGGATTGCGCCTATAGAAAGATGTGAAACCTAGCTATCCTATTGAAACATGGAAACACTCTTAGACAGTGGGTATCCTACAGAGAGACTAAATCTCTGGGATTATAAGGTCATTTCTTTAATGGTACCCACCTATAGTAAATGATAATGAGGAAAGGGATAGAAATAATTGCTTATGAAACGAAAGACTAAAACCTAATGGGTGATGCACTAGATGAATAAGGTAACTTGTAGTTGATAAACACCACAAAAATCATCTAAAGACACTGAGAGATTCACAATCTCAACCAAACATGTTATCCAAAAGATATTCTTATGACAAGTACCAGCACTATCATTCCTTGAAAGGAAAAAAAGATTGTTTTCTCAATTTCCAGCACAAAAATAGAGGACACAATCATAAACCTGCATAAATATATATCAAATCTCACATTAAACAATAAAAGAGGTTGATTAAATGAAGGTGGAAACACAACACTTGATAAAAAAACCCACAGTAATGTTCAACACTAGAAATACTGAGAAGGAATATGTATCTTTATAAATGATGATCAAGAACTCTGCTTCAATATGTGCTCAATACAATCTGCCAAAATTTGCAATGTGCAAAAAGTTGAACAAAATAGAGAACCCTAAAAAATTATCCCAAAATATAAGATATATCCCTAGAATAATCAAGGGTCAGATAGATGAGAAAAACTAGGACAAAAAAGGTCAAATTGTTGGAAACATGTAGTTGACCACCTAAAAACTCCTCTAAACTCATATCACATGCATATGGCCCTCCAAACTGATGTAGTACTACTCAAAATTGCCTCAAATCTCTCTCAAAATCAAGAAAACTCATGGGGTCATATGTATGAATAAATCCCTCAAAATCAGGAACACAACTAGAAGTAACATGCACTTAACTAATAAAAAAGGTCTTTAAAGTGATGTAGAACTAGATCTGTCCTGAAACTGAATAAAACTCCTAAAAAATGCTCATTGAATCTAAAAGAAAATAAAACCCCTCTCTTGCCTATATGCACATGTGGAAGAAATAAAACATCCTCCAACCATTGAAAAATGGGCTCTTAGTCTGAAAAATAACACCTCATGCAATGTCCCCCTCTTATATTGCATTTAAATTTTAATAATTATTATATGACTCTTAAGACCATTATTAATATAAAAATAAATTATATCTTTTATATCATTCCTTTATCTTCCTGTGGGGATATTGCTTTTACAATCCTATCAAAATCAAGGTCAAGATAATTTTCAAGTATATCGATCAATTTAGGGTACAAAACCCTAATTCTTCTCATTTCACATTTGACATTTTTCCTTCTAAAGAGTTCTAAGCCTCTCACCGTAGCGGCTTGAATCTTGGGTTTGCATTGTATTCTCTAAGGATTCCTTGAAGGCTTCTTATAAACCTTACAACCTAGCTGGTAAGTCCTTCTTTGTAGACCATGAACTTTGTTCTAATTCTTCGAAGCTTTGGTTTTTGGTTGAAATTTTCTTGAAGAACATGGATGAAAATGTGGGCTTCTAGCTTCACACTGTGCATTTGATCCTTTCTGCTTAACTATGAATGGTCATATTTTCTTTGTAACTTTGACATTTTATTATGGTTTTTATGGACTTTGTATATGTTCTTCTCCTTAAAGACCACAACTTCTAGATCTACTTCAGACAAACAACTTCGAACAAAACCAGATTTTATGGCATTGCGATGACTTTGGAAGAGATTTGAACTAGGGTTACTCCATGAGTTTTTTGCATTTCTTTGTACTTTTCCTTTCTATGGATAGTTCTAGCCATGCATTCTCATCTACTTCATGTTGGGTTTCATGGATGGGGTTTTGTATTTCATATGCATATTTTCTCTTTGTGGTTTTCTGTAACAACATTAGCCATGGTTCTCTACTTGATATTTGAATTTTTTTGAGCCTTCTAAGGGTTCCATGCCTTTTAATTTCCATGGCCTTGTGTAAAATCTGATAAATTTTAAATACCTACCATGAGGGTTTCTATATGCTCTGTTAAACTGTCCTATTTCTCTAACCTGGCCGCAAGTTCCTCTTGAGGGTTTGGCATTTCTTGCTTGAAAAAAAACAAATAAAAAAACATGTGGGTTCCATATCTGGCTATTGTAGAGGCCTTTTGGGATCTATCCTTGAAAAAATGCTCTTTGATATCTACTCTTCCTCATTAATTGCATCTTGTAGAAACCACCAATTTTTAATACTTTTCATTTCATAGCCTCTCTTATGCTCCATATTGTCCTTGCTACCTGCTCTGAGCTCTTTGTGCTTTGGGAAGTCATAGCTTCTTTGGAATTGTTCAACATTATATTCTCCTTTTCTATGCATTTGTAGATACTCTTAGTGTTATTCTCTTAGTATCTTTATATATTCCATTCTGATCACTACTCATAGACAAGAATTTAGCATTAGTCATTTGACATATCGATTTGTTGAAGGATAATAATGAAATTGGTGGAAAAATACTGATGCAGAGCCTTCCAATATCCCCTTAAGGAAACCTATTCAACTCGAGGACTCAACAACGTCTTGGAATCCACTCAAGGAACTAGAGTTCAACTCAAGGATCAAGTAGAAGTCTCTGACTTTAGGAAACTAGAAAACACTCCTTTTGAACAGGTTCACTCCCCTGAATCATT